>ML820591.1:49596-65001 GCA_009831015.1 Picea engelmannii
GTGCATGGTGTATTGTGGTGTATTGGTGTAACTCTTATACTATTTTTCATTTCTCATTGGATATAATTGAATGGTTTAAGTATAAGTTGAAAAAGGTTTTAAATTGTACTTGATATTGATTCACCCCCCTCTCAGTATCAACAACCACTTCCCATTTCTTCTTTGGAATTGGTAATGGTTGTGACAAACCCACTGGGTGTCTATGGTCAACCTTCACTCTCTGACATTCCATACATTTGGTGATGTAATTAGAAACATATTTCTTCATTCTTGGCCAAAAGATTCACCTTCTCACTGCTGTAATTGTTTTCTGGTAACTAGGATGTCTGACAAACATTATATTATGCATTTATTTTAATACCAAATTCCTAATTTCTCCAGAACTAGGAACATATATTCTATTTTTATGCATAAGTAATCCATCTTCCTTCATCTTATATTCTCTAATTTTCTACTGTACATTTTCCTGTTGTAAGCTTTCTTTTACCTGTAGGTAATGTTGATTTGTAACAACAACATCTAAAATTATTCTCTTCAAATCTGACTGATGCATACTAATGGCTGTAGCATGCATGAAATATATTCTTCTACTAAGTGCATCAACAACTCTATTTTCTTTTCCTTTGATATGCTTGATGTCAAAATTGCATTCACTTAAAAATTCCAACCATCTTTTCTGCATGGCATTCAAAGTTGGTTGTTCAAAAAGATATTTCAGACCACTATGGTCTGTTCTTAATTCAAATCTCTTTCCCATGAGACAATGCCTCCACATATTCAATGCATGAACAATTACAACAAGTTCCAAGTCACGTGTGGCATAGTTTATCTCATTTTCTTTAATCTTTCTGGACTCATAACCAATGACATGTGCATTTTGAGTGAGGAATCCACCAAGTCCTTCCTTGCATGCATCTGTACATACCACACCATTTTCATTTGGGTCAACAATATTTAAAATATGTGCACTAGTAAGTAATTCTTTCAACAAATTAAATTTATCTTCACACTCAGTTGTCCATTCAAACTTAATTCCCTTCTTTTTCAAAGAAGTGATGGGATGAACAATCTTAGAGAACCCTGTTATAAATCTTCAGTAGTAACCAAATAATTCCATAAAATATTTTACTTATGAAACATTCCTGGGTGTTGGCCATCCTCTAATGGCTTCAATATTCTCTGGATCCACTCCTATACCTTGTTTTGAAATAATGTGTCCCAAGTAAAAATATTTGTTCTTGGTAAAAATAACACTTACTAAGCTTAACGTACAATTGATGTTCCCTCAACACCTGAAACACTAACCTAAAGTGATGTTCATGCACTTCTTATGACTTATAATAGACTAGCACAGCCACGAATTCATGGTTGGTGAACGCCGAAAGGTGTAAGGAAACAACCAGACCAGCTCCTGTCAGTTTTATTACGACGCACATGCCATATGAAACGCTCATGTAATATGAAACCTGCGAACAACCGTAAGGCGGCAACCAGACCACCTCCTGTCTGTTTTATTACCACGCTCATGCAATATGAAACGCTCATGTAATATGAAACCCGCGGACAACTGTAAGGCGGCAACCAGACCAGCTGAAACGCACAGACAATTGAAACGCATCGACAGTAGAGAAAATCTGTGGCTAATAATTCAAACGTGGTAATATCAAATGTTAATCATTTAAACGTGGCAATCAGATGGTGATACAGTAATTTTTTAATATGATTAGGTAAATGTTAAAAAGTAAACAGGTTAACAGATGTGTTTTAAAATACAAGGAAGTTATGAAGAGTAAATCACATTCATTGATTTTGGAGGACGACTAAGAATATGCCAGAATCTTCAATTGTTAGCCATCAGATTAAAATTTTAGATTAAAAGGTGATTAATTGTGCTCATTGTCAATAGGTATACGCCTTTCGGCGTAATAAGCATGTCATCCAATAATACAATGACAAACTTATCAAGATAATTTATGAATATGCCATTCATTAAGCACATAAAGAAAATTGGTGCATTGGTCAACCCAAATGACATCGCTACAAATTCATAATTCCCATACCTATTTTTTAAAGGTTGTCTTATTGATGTCTTCTTCCTTGATTCTTACTTGGTGGTATCCTAATCTCAAGTCTATTTTTGAATATATCTTTTCCCCTCTTAGCTAATCAAATAGGTCATCAATTCTAGGTAGAGGGTATTTGTTCTTCACAGTGGCTTTATTCAGCTATCTAAATTCAATACACAACCTCAATCTTCCATCCTTCTTTTTGACAAAGAGTATTGGTGCTCTCCCAAGGTGAAACACTTGGACGTATGTACCCTTTCTTCATAAATTCTTCCAGCTACATTTGTAATTCCTTTAATTATGGTGTACTCATTATGTAAAGTGTTTTGATACTGGGGCAACTCCTGGTACTAAATCAATAGATAAATCTATCTCCCTCTTTGGTGGAAACACTGGTATTTCTTGGAATATATATTCAAACTCTTGCAGTACTGAAAAATCTTCAAGGCTTGGCCCTTTTGTCTTTTCTATCTCCTCCACACAGGCTACATATAATTGACATACTTTCCTAAAACATATCTTCAGTTGTAAGGCTGAAATATCCCTTATAGAAATGAGTCTTGGAATTCCTTTCACAATGCTATGTTTTCCTTCTTCATCAATGCATGTAAATGTCTTGTTATGATAGTCTAGGACAACATGATGCTTGTCCAACCAATACATTCGAATTAGAATATCATAAAATACTAATGGGATGATATTTATATCAACAATTGTCCCTACTCCATTCAGATTTATTGGGAACTTATAACAACCTCATTGATCCTTCCTTTGGTTCCAATGGCTAGTTGAATCAAAGTTGATTTCTCAAGCTTACTTTTCTCCAAATGTAATCTATCCACTATTTTAGGATCAATGTAACAATGGATTGCTCCTGAATCAATTAAGATAGAAACATGGTGATCAATGATCTTACCTTCCACCTCGATCATATTGATTGGTACTCTGCTTCTCGATCTTCTAGGGCTGCATATATTCTACCCATATATTCTACTATTGTAGCCTTTTGGATGTTTCACTTGGTCTTCACTTTGTCTTTTTTTCGAGGAAAATCCTTGTAAATGTGATCTTCTTTGCATCCCCAACATTGGATTGGTGGTCTTCCTCTTTTTCCCAAGGATTGTTCTCTCTTGGATTCATCCTTAGTAGTCTGATCTTGCTAATTTTTGTTTGGGATATTTCTGTTGAAAGGAGGTTTGAATCCTTTCTTTCTATGATCACACTTCTCTTTATTCTTATCCTTCCAATATTTATGCAATGACTCTCTTCCCTTGCCTTGCTCATACATGTACTTAGCCTTCATGATGGTTTTTGTCAAAGTTCTAGGTTCATCATATTGAATATTCTCTTTATAGAAGGATGGAAGTCCACTCAAAAAACTCTGTATCTTCACCTTCTCATCCAAGATAAACCCCACATACTTTAACAATCCCGATAACTTCTTTTCATACCCTTTCATGGTCATGCTTCCTAGCCCGAGTTCAAAGAACTCCTGCATTTTATTTTCATAGAAGTGCTCTAAAAGGTACTTCTTCTGAAAATATCTCTTGAATTGTTTCCAAGTGATCATGCTCTCATTAATGTGTTCAACTTTCTTCAGTTGATCCCACCACACAGTAGCTTTTCCATGCAAATGGTATGTGGAAATTCTTGCTTCAAGATTAGGTGAATAGTTTTGCAATTGAAAATACTTCTTGATTCTGAGCAATCATGCTTCAACATCATCTTCCCTAAATTCTCTTTCACCATCAAAGGATGGTGGCTTAAGCTTCCTTAACTCTTCTTGTAAGATGTCTAATTCATGTCTTCTTATTTGGTTCCTAATAGGAAACATCTATGGACTGCTAATGGATTCTTCATATGCATAAAGTCTCCTTGTTGAGTGAGGAGGTGAGTGCTGCCTATGAGTCCTACTATCACTTTTGGAATAACTAGTCCCTCTGTAGTTATCTCTTCTTTCATGTTGTTTGCCTCCTTCCTCGTGACTTGAGCCTGATCCCTTCTTTGCTTGTCTATGCAGCTGATTTAGGCTTTTCATTAATTGAGCATTTATTTGTTTCTGTTCTTTCATTAATATCTCATTGTTTGTTTTATAAATCCGCACTTCTATTTTCATGCTTCTCATAGTCTATATTAATGTCTCTTGTTCCCCTCTGTCCTTGTGCCCATTTGATTTTGTCTCTGCATTTCCAACACTGATTTTTTGACCTTGGGATGATTTATTATGATTGCAGGATCCTTCCCCTTCCTCCATTTCCCAGATATGTGTTCTTATCTTGTTTATATCCCTTAATTATACAAAAGAGTGTGCATGTGACATAATCTCTATTATCCAAAACAAAAGCATAAGCATGTATAAGAATTTATGGAAAGGACTATAAAAGAATTATATATATAAATTTTCTCTTTTTAATTTTCCTTAAGGCCATCAATCATTTTATTATGAATTGATTGTGAGTTCCGCTACTCGAAATAATTTTTTTGGTGCATAACTAAAACAATTTCTTCAAGAGCTTTCCAATGACTATTTTCTTGCGTAATTTCAAGATCAGGCCAAAAGGTTACGATGTTTTGAAATTTCTTGGGTCTTCATTCATTAATTTCTGCAGTATTATCATGTGACATCCATGTGGTGATCAATCTCTTGTGCTTTCTGACGCGGTGCTGACATGGAAATTGATGTGGCACCTGCCACCTGGTCCCTTGGTACCCCAATCAACATTTAAAAACACTTCAATGCCTTTCTTTATCGTTGAAATATTCTCCACAGGAGTGCATCCACTCCAGGCTTCACTTCCCACTCCGAAATACTTGGTCCGATGGAACCCTTCTAACATATCTAATGGTCCCCGCAGTCGGGGAACTAATGGATCCAATTTCTTTGGAGTCTCCACTTGCACAACAGTTACTCTCCGCTCTCAGCGCACATTCTACATGCTATATATGGAACCCACAAGATCTATGGTTGATGTCATATCTGACCTCCTGCTGTTCTATGGATCATATTTTTTCTCAGAGCCCTTCCCATCGGAGTATCCTCACTCCAGGTTCGCTGACCACTCTGAACACCAAAATTCGACTATACTCCCTACAATGGATCCAACGATTCCTAATCTCATCCTCTAATGGTCAGGATTTGGTTGGAATTCACAACTGCTAGATAGTTAAGGTCCATCCCTTTAAATATTCTTACTTGGCCCCATGGGACCCACGACAAATTGACGATTGTCATTACCTCTCTCCCACTCATCGATCAATGGTGAAAATTGTTCCTCGGAGTTCCTCTCGTCAAAGTGCATCCCCCTCTAGGACTGAAACTCACTTTGACCAACACCCCTCCAATGAATGATCGAGGTCTATCATCCTACAGATATTAGGGCTAATATTTAAAGCAAAGGCCTAAGGACCTCCACGCCTAACTAGGACCACTCTTGTCCCATCGGCCAATCGACTGCCGACACATATCATCCTCCGAGTACATTGATTTCCATGCTGGCTTCCTCTTCACATTGATCGTCGAGTTGTCACACCACGTCACCGTGACATCACCATTATCTCTCCTCCTGCTCGAACCACACTAGATCTATGACTGAGATCATGGGAATATGTCCCGATAGATCTACAATCCTCCTTCACTCTCGGAGTCCCTCCCATAGAAGTGCATCCACTTCGGGCATCTAAGGTCACTCTGACCCTTAGACTATGATTACACTCACCGCAATGGGTCCAACGACCTAGATATCTCCAAAGCCACTCTCCTATGGATCAACAACTATCAAAGTCCATCATCACCAGACTCCATGCAACCCTACACTCAGACATCCTTATGGTAATGTCCTCCGACCAACGATGGAGTTCTTTCGATCCTCAGATCCAATGATCGTCAATTAAGGGAAACAAACCAAAGGCTTAGGCCCAACAAGGGCCCACCGGATCACCTGGCACATCCATCTACTAACATGTGGAAATGGGGGGAATATCACAGGATGACAATCAACAAGGTACAAAGGATGATGGGGCATCAAATGGACATACAAACTGGGTGTTTGACGTGGAAATTAAAATTACACAAGGCACAACTCCACAAGATTCCACGACTCTTCGTGCTTCACGCACATGTCACAAAGGTTTGCCTTTTTTTATTATACAATGTTCATTCTCCTTTCCCTGCATGCATGTGGGATAAAGATTTACACAATCCATATATTGATGATGGATACTCCACTTAGAATCTTTATAAACAATGGTTTTTCATTGGTTTCCTCGCTAAGCATACTATCGATTCATAGGTTTACATCACGAAGGGAACTAGATGAGATGCTAGGGCCATGATGGATCTCCCGGGCACTATTTCCATGGTGATCTTGACACTGTTACACCTAAAAAAAGATCATGGGTATTACATTATTTAATATGGGGACTAGCTTTTCATCAAATAAACCAAAATACATTATTTAATATGGGGACTGGCCTTTCATCAAATAAACCAAAATACATTATTTAATATGGGGACTCAAAACTAGGGTATTACACTTATGATTTTCCATAGATATTCTAGACTGCAGATATCGCATTGAAAATTACTTGCAACAAAAACCCCTTTGTACAACACTCTTTGCAAGAAAAACACATCCAACACAAACCAAACAATCTCCTGGAAAGAGCCTTTAATTGTTACCCTGAAAAATCGCATGATGTGACCACGAAATCAAGTTGCGAATTCCATTATCTACAATGTATTTGTTGCAACGGGTTGTGTTGATATTTAATGTATGGTTTGAAAACTAATCGATCCAAACCCAAAAAATGGATAACCCATATGTAAAAAATTTGGTTTCTGAAGGTTCAAATACTTTTGATCGCATGGAAGATTTACAATCAACGAGAATATCCAAGTATCTCAAGAAAGTTACTCTAATAGGTCCACAATGATGTCCAAAAAAGGTTCTCTCCACTGCAATTTCAGAGCCCAATAGTTTGCAAAACCCTACTAATCAACAAATATACTTGCAACAACTAAAAAAGGGCATCCATACAACAACAAACCAACCCTCTAGGAAGAATGCATCTACACAATGTGGCCATATGTGTATAGAGGGAGATAAAGCAGTAAAACCCTCAACTCTGAGGAAAAATGACAATTTTTCCTCTCAAACAAAGAAATTGGCCTGCCAAATTGCAAATTGGCCTGCCGAATTGCAAATTGGCCTGCCGAATTGCAAATTGGCCTTCAACACAAGAAATTGACCTTCAAAACCTGAGAATTTGTCCAAAAAAATGTGGTTGTATAAGTAATTCATCCTCTTAGGAAGAAAATCCACCCTTATTTGCTCAAAATACAAATCAACCAATCAAATCGACCTTTGAACCAGATGGATCAACACACAACAACAATAATCTACCATTAGAATAAACAAAATGACCTCTTACACCTGCAAAATGCCAAAAAATAGAGTGTACAACAAAAAAACACAATCCGTACGGTCTCTTATGGAAGAGTGGGTTGGATGGTGAGGTAGCCAGTGAAAACCTCACCCAACAAAAAACATTTCAATACAAATAGACTCTTACATCAAAAGATATTAGGTTCAAAAGAAAAACTAGGTTCATTAAAAAAACTAGCTTGGTAAAAAGATAGGTTCAGTAAATACCAACCCTAAAAATTTACCAAAAAACTTTAGGTTTACCAAAAATTAAAATGACCTAGGCTAGGCTAGGCTAGGCTAGGAAAATTAATTTAAAGAAGGGAAAATGGTAGTTGATTTGGACGAACCAATAGTCGATCTTGGCTGAAAGCTACATTTTGGAGACAATGGTGAGATTAGATTTAAAAAAAATGCACATAAATGTGAGAAATATGAAAAACATGGGTTAGTTTTTCGAGAAAAAAATCCCAATCTTGTAGCAAAATTCCCAGATCTAAAGAGAAGCCTTAATGGATACTAGATTCGATGAAAAAACTACAAAATAAGGAGAGCCCAAATAATTATGTTGCTATGTAAAAAAAAATTAACAAAAAATTACTGAAGGAGGTAGAGCATAGTAACATGCTCTGATACCATGTTAGAATATTGAGAGTTATGAATAAACATACAACAATATAAAAAAACATACCTTACTAGTCTATCCTCCTATCCATACAACATCATATAATCATAATAAGAAAGAGGCAAGAGAAAAATGAGACTACACCAAATATACGTGGTTGATCCGAATGATTTTGGGGAACGATATGAAGGCAAAAATACAACAAAGATATAACAAAGAAATACATAGAGATATGGTAAGGAACACAATAATACATTAAAGCTCATATTCTATTAATGACTGTCTGAAATATAGAAGACTGTAAAATGAAAAAACACACAAGCTACCTAGAATTGTGGTAGCTTATCTCTGAGAAGAGATACGTCGGCTACGCTCATTCACAAGAAGATGAGTACAATGAGTCTCCAAAGGCGTTTTTAACATAAAAAATAAATGATAAATTCCTAAACATCCAAAACCCTAACCTCGGGAGATAAAATGCCAAAAGGTTTTTGGGCCCCAATGGGGGAAGTTGATACGCCAACTTCCCAAGGACGTAAATTTTGCATACGATCTCCATTTGGAACACTCGATACACCATTGGAAAGGTATAAATGAGGAGTACATATTCGTTTATCCTATAATCTACATCTAACTTTTTAGGTGCTTCCGATTCCAAAAAAATCGTTTAGGGCTTCAAAACGGCCCTGGAAGTTTGGGACCCGAAAAACTATAAAAACACTGCCAAAATGGAAACTAGTCTTTGAGCCAGTGGAATAGGTGGGTGGCCATGGATATTCACCTGGATTAGTGGTAAAAATCCAAAATGGAAAAACATCCATGGGAAGGTAATGTCTTCTTTATTCTTTAGAAATTTCCAATCTTTCACTTGAGAGAACCCACACATTAGACTCCATCTTCACATCATTACAATGTATATGATCACTATGTATACCTTGTCCATGATATCCACTATACAATGTATATGATCACTATGTATACCTTGTCCCACTGATATCCACCTAGATCATGTATACCTCCGTAGGATTTAACAATCAAATCGATGCATGGATGGGGTCCCTTATCCCACAAACAAGGGGGTCTCATACACCAATTTGGTGTCTGGCTTGGATGCGACCATATATATATATATATATAATTTTCTTCCTTTAGGCATCCAATACTAACTAAAACTAAAGTAGAATAAGGTAGGTATGACCCATCCACATGGAGGAGACACTTCCGAGGGTAAGCAAAAAAAGCCAAAAATAATTATAAAAGAAAGATAAAAATGAATCTTGGAGAAAACATACATACTAAAGAAACAAAACACATACTTTGAAACCCTAGAAAGGATTTCTCATTGTAAAACAAACAACTAAAATTATTAAGTGAAAATACATCTTTTCCATAACAATAACCTTAATTTATATAATGATTGCAGTAGAAATAATAATTTAGCCATTTCCCCGAGTGGATTTTATGAACGACTTGACAGAGAAAGAACCGTGAATCCACAAATTTTGAACTACCCGAGATGAAAATAGAGAAAAAGAAGAAAACCAATTAAACAATATTACTTATTACTTCGAGTTAGCAAAGACTTCCATACCATTACAATTTATAATTAATGGAATCATACTAACGAAAAAAATAACGCAACATAACTAGGAAAATTCAATAATAGGGTTTGTAGAATGACAAACACATAGGATACATGTGATAACCCAATGCATCATTTTGTGGAAATTTGGTGTGTATTCATCCTAGTCACATCATTATCTATACTAGATAGACACGAGGTTAATCTTGATGAGATATGATAACATTAAAAGATAATAACAAAAATATTTACTTGGCATAAATAATGAAATCTCAATAATAATTAATTTCCTTAGAAATTGTTATTAAAACCAAATTGAAATTAAGAAATGAGTTTATACATGTATTAATTCATCATTGACTATCAAAACAAAGCTTCCCTCTCTCACTTCTCTTCTAGACAATACCAATTATTGGAAGCCAATTGATTTACCTCCTAGCCTCTCTCAGGGAAAAGTTCTTTCCCTCAAACCCCTGAGCTGCATTGACTCACCATCATGTCTTGACCAAAAACCCCCAATAGTTCAGAGCGTCCTTTTCCCCAAAAATTTATCTCAATTTTCTCCCTTCTCTTCCCCATATCGTTTTCCCTCTTCCTTTAATAATACTTTTTACCTTAGTTCCTCCCTAGATTCTTTTTCCCCATAGTATTTTTTGTTTTGCATGGGGGATGAGGTGTCATGGAGAGAAGGGGGGAATCCCCATAGTTTTTTTTCTTTTGCATGGGGGATGAGGTGTCATGGAGAGGGGGGGGTAAGTATCGCAAGTTCATAAAAATACACAAATAAATGTTATTATTTTTTAAAGAAAAATTGACATTAAAATAAAGTAATGTCATTACAACAAAAAACAACATTTTGAATCTCCACATTATCAAAGATAAATGAAACAATTTGGATCTCTGCACTGTTAAAGATAAGTATCACAAGTTTGAAAAACTACCTAAAGTAATGATTTTTTCTAAAAAATATTTGATGTGAAAGGTACACACTACGTTAAAGATGCACCCCTAAAAGATGATGGAAAATATAAACAAACAATTCAAATAAAAAGAATTGTTAGCCTATTTAAAGACATTATACTTTTAGTTAAATATTTATTTTTTATGTTATTGGTTTATATTTGCATTGAGAGGCACTCTTTAGCCTAGTGTGGAGGATATGTTGTCATGTACATAACAAAATAAAAATAAAAAAAATAATAAAAAAATGCATGTCGGCTTGGCTCAATCACACATTGAACAATTACGTAAGTACACACATATATATAAATATCAAGAATACAATTATCCATCCCAAAACTCAAAATTGGGAGAGGATAAATTGAGAGAATTGCCTGATCCAAATAATGAAGGAGGGTTGATCGGTGTTTCTTATAGATTCGTCAATTTGACTAGGACAACAAAGGGGAACTGAGCTAATAGACCAACAGAGTTGTCAACATAGTTTTTAGGTATGCTTTTCTCAGACATTCTTTTTCTAAAGGATAGTTTTTTGAATTGAATATGAATTCTTCTAAAATTTTTCATTTTTCATGCTCGGGATAAGAACTATGCTAAAATTGATCATTCGATTCACACCTTCAATCCTTTTCACAAGGGAGTTAGGTTTTGGGCCATTGAATTAGTTTTTCTTTTAGAGCATTCTAGAAAATATACTCTACACAAGAAAATCTCAATGTCTTACAAGCTGCACTGTTCGATGCATACACTCATATATAATATATGGCACAACATGGGATCCACACAACTTGTACATAATGAATATTCGTCATAGAATTTGGATAATATTACACACCCACACAATACAATGTTAACGAAAAGATATACTAAGATATATATGATTTTTTGTGAGACATATATACATTTTCCAACATATATACAGTTGAATGTGAGGCATTTATTCTGAATCCAAATCTATATTGTCTTTGCATTGCAACTTGCAAAGTTCTAATTGCTTTCTGAGCATGAGGATTCCATGTTCCTTTGTAAAGCACTGTAGAAACCTTCTCTAATGGAAGCCTCTATCTCTGTGATCACTGTTCTCACCATCTCACATTTACTTATGTTAGTACTGACATTTGCAGTCACCGTATCTAATGAGTAGGTTCATAAATTATTTGCATATTTTCTAGGCTTTGCATGTTTTTTTATTATGGTAATGATGGAGCATTCATTATGGTATTCTATTTTTTAATAGTTAAAACAAATGTGTGGTGTTTTGTATTTAGTCAACAAAATCCACAAAATTCGATGAAATAAACCTCGATCATTTTGATTAGTCATGTAGATTTCAAAGGAATCCATAAAATATACTCTACGCCATAAAATCTCAATGTCTTACAAACTACATTATCCAATGCATACACTCATTTATAATATATGACACAACATGTGATCTGAATAACTTGTACGTAACAAATATTTGCCATATGATTTGGATAAGATTACACACCTGCACAATATATTGTTAACATAAAGATATACTAAGATATATATATATGATTTGTTGTGAGTCATATATATGTTTTCCAACATATATACAGTTGAATGTGAAGCATATATTTCAAATCCCAATCTATATATTCTTTGCATTGCAACTTGCAAAGTTCTAATTACTCGCTAAGCATGAGGATTCTATGTTCTTTTGTAAAATGTTGTAGAAACCTTCTCTAATGGTAGCCTCTATCTCTCTGATGAGCATCCTCACCAGCTCAAATTTTCTTCTATTAGTAAGTTTAAAAATTATTTGTGTGTTTTCTAGGGTTTGTATTTTCATTTAGAATACTATATAGATAGGTGTAAATTGGCTTGAAGTTTACACTTTCCAAATTTCACTTCCACTCTAATCCAATATCCCAAATTATGGTGTAGATGTAAGTTAGAAGAAACTTGCACAAAAACATTATTCCATTTATTACCAAATAGATACAAAAGAATTTTATTTTAAATGTAGATATGAGAAAATAAATAAGACATAACGATAAGGGAACATTTCATGCTTATTTTCAATTGATTGTAAAACATAGGGAAAGTAATTGTTTGGACAATGCAATGAAAATTCAAGATATATGAGAAAGTATAGGGAAAACATTTGTTTTTGAATGTAGATAAAATATCAGAAGAAAAGAAAATAAAACATCTCAAATCAAGAGAGAGAGAAAAAAAAAACAATACATAAATATAAAGGAACATTTCATGCTTCTTTTCAATTTAAAAATTCAAAATATATGAAAAAACATAGGAGAAGCATTTGTTTTTAAATGTAGATAAGATATCAGAAGAAAAGAAAATAAGACATCTCAAATCAAGATATGAGAAAAAAAAGAAAACAATACATAAATATAAAAGAACATTTCATGCTTCTTTTCAATTTATTGTAAAACACAGGGAAAGTAACATTTCATGCTTCTTTTCAATTTAAAAATTCAAAATATATGAGAAAGCATAGGGGAAGCATTTGTTTTTAAATGTAGATAAGATATCAGAAGAAAAGAAAATAAGACATCTCAAATCAAGATATGAGAAAAAAAAAAGAAAACAATACATAAATATAAGGGAACATTTCATGCTTCTTTTCAATTTATTGTAAAACATAAGGAAAGTAATTGTTTGTACAATGCAACAAAATTAAAGACATATGATAAATCGCAGCGAAAGAATTTGATTTTAAATGTAGATAATATATGAGAAGAAAATAAAATAAGACATCTCAAATGCATATTTGAGAAAAAAAGAAAACAAGACATAAAGATAAAGGAACATTTCATGCTTCTTTTCTATTTATTGTAAAACATAGGGAAAGTAATTGTTTGCACAATGCAATAAAAAATCAAGAAATATTTTTTTTTACAATGCAATAAAAAATTGAGACATATGAGAAAGAATAGGGAAAGCATTTGATTTTAAATGTAGATTAGATATGAGAACAAAATAAAATAAGACATAAATATAAGGGAACATTTCATGCTTCTTTTTAATTTATTATTGTTAGAACAAATTGATTTCAATGTATGCCAGTTTTACATTGACTTTAATTGTATATAGGTTAATATCAATTGAAATAGATGCATTAGATTAACAAGATGCATTGATTTTAGTGTATGCCAAATTTATATTGGATTAATTGTATATTGTGTTATTTATATAAACTACATGCATTGATGTCCATGTATATGGATTACTTTTAATGTTTCAATATTAGATTTGATGTGTGTTACATTGATTTCAATATTTCCTTTCTTTCATATAGGCTACAATTACAATTGTGTTACAGTAATTCAAGTTATCACATCCTCTCATAATTACCAAATGGATGATATGCATGTTGATGATGTAAGAAGAAAAACACATGAACATGTCAGGAGACAAAGAGAGAAGTTAGAACAAATGAGTGATGAACAAAAGGAAGATCAAAGAAAGAATAAAAGTGAAGAACAAAGAGCAAAAAAACATACAATTTATGTCAGTGCCAATCAACCAACTATAGGAACATGTAAAACAAGTTGCTGAGCTACAAAGAGCATATCGACAAAGAAATACACAACAAATTTCAAATGAACAATCAAAAGTACATAGAGACAAGAATTATGAATGAAAAAGATCATATCAACAAAGAAAGGCACAACAAATGATAATACAAGAGCATGAAGAACAAAGAAAACAAAATTCATAACAACTAAGAGAATATTGACAAAGAAAGGAACGACAAATAACAACTGAGTAACATCAAGAATAGAGAAAACAAATTTCAAAACAACAGAGAGAATGTCAACAAATAAACCAATATTCAACCAACATACTCATAGTACAAGATGCAGAACATGAAGAAAAAAAATCCTACAAACAAAAAGAAGTTTAGATGATATCTATTCCCAAGCTCAACGTGTAACTCTCACTTAGAAAAATGAGGAAAAAAATATTAAGATAGAGTCAACTGAAGAAATTTAAATTGTGGATAACATACCTGATGCATTTTAAGATATGAATATTGCAGATCAAAATTTTTGTGATAGGATTGATAGTTTGGATAAAGTTCAAATGTGTCATGCGTGTGAGGAGTCATATGCTAGAATTCAAGTATTTAATACAAATACAGGTCCAATGCACATGATATATAGAAGAGAGGGAACTCATCACATATTTTCATCTTAGAACCATATGGATCCAAGATGAAAACCTTGAGTCATTGGAGTGCTCACACAAGTTGAAGAGATGTTGATAGCAAGCACACGTCCAATTTCGTAGGTTATGAATTCAATAGGTGGACCATACAAATATAGAGGACACACCAATAGTTTTCCCTAAGAGATTAAAGATGTTGCCTTGACATTACCTCGACATATTAAAGACTTAGATTTGATGATTGTTGTGTGGAAAAAGGCCGACAATGATCAAGTTATGATTTTACTGTCAGAAAACAAAGAGTAATTGATGAATTATTATATAAGATTCATAATGATCCATATTATCATGATGTTCGAGTTTATTACAATGCAATTGATGAGTTACTTGAAAATGCAACAAATGTATCACATATGATTAATTATGTTATTTTACTAGAGAATATCATGGATGATTTTAGGGGCTAAATTTTGCTCATGGGCTAATTTTCCATGGTTTTTCCAAAAATGAGATTCACTATTTTAAAAATGATTCGCCCAAATTCTATAGGATAAAATTATTTTACCTTAAAAATCGCCAAAATTTTAT
>ML820591.1:65051-76493 GCA_009831015.1 Picea engelmannii
AAAACTATATAAAATCCTTAGAAATTTGAATATTTTTACAAAAATATCGCCAAACATTTATAGTTGGCATATGAAGGATAAGTAAGATTCGCTAAGGTTTCTACATTTTAAAATAAATTTCCATCCTTAAAATCATCCCTACTAGAGATAGATAATGCCATTGAATTTTCAATGTTGGAAGGGGTACTATGGATTGATGATGCATTAGGTGACTCAAATATCTTCTTTTTTAGCAAAGCTTCCAAATGCACCATGAGAGATTGAGGTTATTCAAGCTTGGGAAAATAAACATGATGTAGAGGAACATAACATAAATGGTAGATTGAGTGAAGCGATTAATTGGATTGGCATTGGCTCATATCCAATAAATTACTATAACACCGAGGGATTATTCAATAGGTAATTTCCAATATTGTTCCCAAGAGGTGAAGCAGATTAGTTGCAACCATGAATTGAACATGTCAATCTTCATGGGTATGAAAAACATATTCTTAGATATTGTGACAATAGGTTGGAAGACACCCTTTCTTTAGATACATTTTACTTAATATCATTATGAGACATCCTGCTCAGGATTTCTCTGTAGTTTTTGTAAAAAATAATAAGTGAGATCTACCTACAAAAATGGAGGAGTTATGAGAACATTTACAAAATCTTTTAGATTCATGAATTGCAAAAATATTAATGTAATTTGGAGATGTATTAAGAGGTACACATGCAAATTGGAGCAAGTGTCGTGTTGAGTTATCTGAATTGATTCAACATATTGGGTGTCTAACAATATTCTTCACATTAAGTGCAACATATATGCAATGGCCATATTTTCATAAATTAATGCTTGGTACGAATCCTATATATCCAAGGGAAGCAAGGAAACGGAGACGTCAAAATGTAAAATTTTGATAATCCTCATATTGTAGCACATTATATGCACTTAAGACATATAATGTTTTGATATGAAATTTTTGATCGTTTTCATCAATTTATAGATTATTGGTGTTGCCATGAGTGGAAACATCATGGATATCCATGTGTCCATATATTTCTATGGTTAAAAATGCTCCTGACATGGACACATTGAAACAAGAATATCTTGAATAAGTTAGATCTGCAAAATAATATTTTGATAGATGTGTACATGCAATGAATCCATGTGATCAACATCAGATAAATATTCAGGTTAGAATCAATGTTGATGATCATCCTTTCTTAAAGGACACATAATAAATGTTTCAATTTGATCCTATGATTGATTATGAAGAAATTATTAATTGTGTTGAGCGTCACATTACTTGCAATGAGAAATTTTGCCTCCGAAAGAAGGTAGGAACATTGGTATGTCAATATAAGGCACCATGGGATCTATGTTATCAGTCAAAATTTTTTGTTGATGAGAATGGAAAAAATTAGTATGAATCGAGACAAAATGATGATAGATTGAATACACACAATCATGAAACATTGATGATGTGGAGGGATAATATAGATTGAAAACATGTTCTTTCGAAGCACATGGTCATTAATTACATGGAAAAATATGCTACAAAATATAAAAAAGGATTAGAAACATCCCATGATATGTTGATGCATGTATCTTCTATTTGGAATCCAAATGAACTAGCAACACGTGCATATAGGAATTTGTTGTGTGAAACCATTATTGATAGGGATATAGTTTCACAAGAGATGTTCCATTTTCTTCTAGAGCTTCCTCTTTCTAAATGTAGTCATTGATTTTTGGTTCTAAATATTGGTATGAAGGTTTTCAAACAAGTGTAGGTTGATACATATAATGCCGAAAATGATAATTTCTTATTGATTCATATACCAAGAGACCCACCCTTATTGAGCACCTTGCATTGATAGATGTTACAAAATCATAGTCATATGACAAATGTTGACATGGGGATAAATGATTACCATCGAAGAATGTAGCTATTGTACATGTGTCCTCGATTTAACTCAGTTCCTTATTGAGAATAAGGCAAGTTCATATAATTTTGTTGGTTTGAATTGGTGTTATACAAGACCTTCCATGATTTCCGCAGAGATATAGGCCACACAACTGATGAGATAGTACACACTTGGGAAAATTTTTGATACAAACCTTGGCATGTTTATCGCAATCCATTGCCTCCAATCAA
The DNA here is from genome assembly GCA_009831015.1 of Picea engelmannii. Classification (NCBI taxonomy): domain Eukaryota; kingdom Viridiplantae; phylum Streptophyta; class Pinopsida; order Pinales; family Pinaceae; genus Picea; species Picea engelmannii. Next base: position 67,196 of record ML820591.1, read on the forward strand.
TCTAGTTGAATCTGATGATGAAGAAGAAGAAGTTCCAAATATGCATATAGATTCTAGGGAGAATGAGTGGGAGACCATTTGTGGATTGTATAAGAATACACTTATAAATTACAATGATTTTAAGATGCTTGGACATAGGGATCATGATGTTTTGCATAATTGGAACACACATTTTGTGGATGAAGATTCTTCCAACCATGCTATTCATTTATATCCCAGAAGAAAATTTTGAAGTCCATTCTTACTGTTGGAACAAGGATTGATGCATAGGACAACATATTTGAGAGGCAACGGTGGTGTCGAAAGACACCATATCACTGAAGCATAAGTCGGTCACTAAGAGCGAGATAATATCTCCCGAGATGATCTGACAATTTGAGATGATGATAGACCGATCACCAGGATCGTCTATAAATGGGCTTGGTCATGTACCAAAATCAATAAAATCAGGTGAAGGTGGTCGAACTTGTCCATAAAAATGGATCGAGAATCCATAAGTGGACATGGTCAACTATCAACCCAAAGACTTGGTCAACCCAAACAATCCGACAAGGTGAGGTTACAAAGGAATCACATGTTCCAACACCCCCTGTTAACTCAGCTTGGAGGAAAACAAATTTATGATGGAACCACATGTTCCAACACCCCCCCTAAATTTGTTTTGAATGAAAAATATGATCACAATATGGTACATCAAAACTACCGAGGAATTCTGATCACCATTAACATGGATCAAGGCCAAAAGAGTAGTCATCCATCAAAATTCGATGTCCAAACACAGTCTTAGTCGGTCAATCGACTAGCCAATAAGACAAAGCCAATGATTTAATCGGTCGACTAGACAAGAATGCACCAATATAATCAATATTTGTCAATCCAATAGTCTCTGTAATAGGTAGAATAAGAAGAAGTACAACTCCCAATAAACATAGTTAAACATGGTTCAGTCGGTATCAACAAATCCAAGCACAACATTTGGGTTTACACATTTGCAACTTCAAAGGAATCCCCCCCTTAAACACAACCGAGGGATCAAAGTATCAAAAAAAATATTCATTGAAACACACTTGTCAATGAACAATAGAGAGTCAAAACTCAGTCAACAAATTCACAGTCGAAACACCTCCAGTCGACTGTCAAGTCGGGTCGAGCCTATGGTCAACCAAAGCATCAATAATCAAGAGGAGCAGTATATGTTCGTACAATCGATGAAACACAATGGTAGGAACTCTTCAAACATATAGTTATATGCGCCCATGACCACTCATCGATCCAACCACAATCAATCCTAGTAGTCGGTACAAGTCCATGGTTCTATCTTTCACATCTCTTCTACAAAGATCTAAAAGCATGAGTGCCATTTCTTCGATGGCAAGGATGACGATAAGGCACAAAGGTATGTGTTGGCTGATCATGAGATATGGTCTCAGGGTCAAGTGTAATCTTAGGAGTAGAAATACACAATATATCAACAAAAATAGTTTGAGATTCTAGTATGTTAGTAACAACCATATCATCAACTGGTTCAGTAGATTTCTCATCAATATGAACTCCACTTGCAATGAAAAAAACTTCCCTATTTGTAGAAAGGGTAGGTGTAGGTAGGGAGGAAACACCATCATCATATTGAATACTCATTCTTGGTGGCAACATCTCAGGAATAATAGGAGCAATAATACCTTATCCATTCTTCCCAAATCCTCCTCCAGTATATCCCATCTTGCTGAGTAGTCAATATCCTATACCTGTAGTGTGTTTTTCAAAGCTAGGAGAATCAACACAATCATTAGTTTCAAAGCATAAATTGACAACATCTTTCTTACAAACAAAAGCAGGGGTTAGAGAATAAATGGGTGAGCTTGGTAGCTCAACAACATCAACATTCTTCTCACAAACAACTAGAATATCAACAATGGTGGAAGAAGAAACAACACCAATCTTCTTCTCAACAATCATCTCAACATTATGTTCAACAATCTACAAGCTCTAAAGAGTCTCATCCTTCTTAGTCAGTTGTAGTAATATGACATCATAATCTTCCTTCAATGACTGATACTCGTCAAACAATCAATTGTTGTCTTCTTGAAGAGAAACAACTTCTTTACGAAGCTCATCAATGTAGGCCTTCAAGTGGGAAACCTCATGAATCAATTGGGTATTTTCTTCCACTAGCTGGATGACATCTGCACTCAATGATGTATGAGGAAGAGATTTCACTTCTTCCTCCAGGTCTTCAAGAAGGTCATAATTTTCTTCAAGTTCTTTTGCAAGGAGCTAAAAAAATCCAACAACAGTGTTACCGATGGCAACAACTCTTCTAGAGTGCTTAGGCACAACAATCTGGAACACATCTTCTGCATATTTCAACTAATTTTTAGGTCCTACATTTTTTGCTTCAAGGTAATATTTTCATGAGAGAGGACTTTCACCTCTTTCACGATATCATTGAAAAGATCATTTTTATCACTAAAATCATCCACCAGATCTTGAAATATGGTTTCCATGGTCTACTCTATGTCAACAATTTTCCTAGACTTTTCATCAAACCACTGCAGAAGGCTGGTTTGAGAGAGGGACACCTCATCTTCCAAATGAGTATGGGTTGTCTTTAGTTCATGACTCATTCGTTGATTCTCATTCTGCAACTGTGCAATGACATTTTGCAAGGAAGTGACTTCTTCACAAAGTCGGATGATCTGGATTATTTTTCGGCACAAAATGAGAGCGAAGATCTAATAAAGAAACGCACAGAGATATCACGGATATCCAATAATATAACATAAATGTATCAGAGATGCAACCATAAACATAGAGATACAATAATACACGATTTATATTAATGAAATAAATGTACAGAGACTGTAAAAATACAGAGTGAAAGACTCGCTAGAATGGTAGCAACTTATCTCTGAGAATAGATGTGACGTCTACTCACATTCACAATAAGATGGTTACAATGAGGCTCTGAAGACATTTTTACAATAAACAAGAATGTCAAAAACCTTAGACATCCAAAAACCTAACCCCTAGGAGATGAAGCGCCAAAAATCATGTGGGCCTCGTTTGGGTAAGTCAGTACATCAACTTCCCGGGGTCGTAAATTTTGCATACGATCTTCGTTTTATGCGCACGATATCCTGTTGAAAAGGTATCGTTGAGGATATTCATTTTGGGGGCTCAATCATGCCTTCGACTATCATTGAGAAGCTCGATCTCGAAAAACCTTCATTTAGGCCCTCAAAATGGCCCAAGAAGTTAAAACTGCTGAAAATAGTAAATTGCCAAAATTGTCAGAAAACTGTTTTGAGCGAGTTGGAAAAGGTGGGTGGCCACTGATATCCACTTGGATCATCGGATGTGAGATTATTCCCAGACAAGAGACTTCTTCTCACGAATTTCTTGCAGAGTCTGAAGAATTAGAGCTTCATCTTCACCCAATATTTCCATCATCTATGGAGGGAAAGATCCATGACACAAAATATGCAAAGCGAGAGTGGAAGACAAGAAATTTGACTTACCATGCATCGATGTATCTCCAATGGAAAATTTGTCTTTTTATTCAGCAAATAATGCAGGGCCATTCATGCACGTCGACGTCCCTTCTTCACTTTAGCAATATGGAAATACCTTGAATGACAGATTTGAATGCCAAAGGTCAACTGATCATGAGAGTACATCCACGATGGGGTTGAGCAAGCCACCAAACATATAGTCGGAGGTCACTAAGGTTGAGTTTGCTTAGTCGAGCGATGAGAGTGGAGGTCAATAGTTCGATCCAAGTCGAAATCCTAGGCAATGAGAGATAGGTTGAGTCGCACTAGTCAGTTCATCCCTAACAAGGTAGTTGGCGTTAAGCCACAATCGACTTTGCACTTGACTCGACCAACAAAGGAAAGTCGAGTCGAAGCTATGCACCCGAGCCTATATATGCTGTGTGTCGAGTTGAGTAGTGATGAGGTCAAATCTTTCTCAAGTTGAGTTGAGAGTCAGAGAAATAACCCTTCAATCATATGCCAAGAAGCTACTAGTTGTCGAAAGAAGGCTCGTGCATCGTCAATCAACTAGGGCATCTGTTGTACCCATTGTCTACACTAAAAACGCCACGGTTGAGAATGATGGGCAGATTTAATTTCAGTCGAGCTGAGAACGGGGTCGACCGCAGGTCAGGTTCCAAGTCGAGGTAGATATGAATCAACAGTCGAATCTAGCAAGTTGGTTCTCTAGCGAAACTCCAAATCACCAGCACATAAGTCGACAGGCCATCTTGGATGGTCAAGTCGAGGGTTTCTTGATCAAATCGAGTGCCAAGAGATATTCTCTTCTCGAGACTAGGAAAGTAGATGCCTGTAATTCCAAATCGATGGGCCAAAGGGCAACCATCAATGAATATCCATCAAGTCGAGTCAAAAAATTTGGGTTGACGGATTTGTGGTTCTCCTACAGAAAAATCTTCTACAACGAACGATGGTCAACACAAAATACAAAGCTTCTACCTGCAAACAAATTCTTTGAGCAAACCCTGGCCAATCATCTCCAATATACGACAGATATTATGCCCAAAAATAACCACATATGCTCAACACCATTCCATTCTCGTCCGAGTCTTCTCTACAAACCCTAGATCAAAGAACCATCAACTTTGATACCATGTTGGAACAGAGATTGAACGAAGAGGACAATGGATCCGAGAGGAAGTGGTGTTGTCGAAAGACACCATAGCATTGAAGCACAAGTCGCTTACTGAGAGCTAGAGCAAATATCTCGAGATGATCTAACAATATGAGATGATGATAAACTGATCACAAGGATAGTCTATAAATAGGTTTGGTCATGGACCAAATTCAACAAACTTGGGTGAAGGGGGTTGCACCTGTCCATAAAACTTAGATCAAGAATCCATAAGTGGACATGGTCAACCAAAGGTTTAGTCGGTCATTAACCCAAATACTTGGTCGACCCAAACAATCTAACAAGGCGAGGTTACAAAGAAACCGCATGTTCCAACACTTACTAACCAACATGCAAATTCTTATTCATTTGAAAGTCTTGGTGTTAGAGGTTACAAAGAAATCGCATGTTCCAACACTTACTAACCAACATGCAAATTCTTATTCATTTGAAAGTATTGGTGTTAAGTAAAGAAAGCATTTGATATTATCCTTGGCCATTATAGATCAAGGGTTGGTTGATCCACTGCATATGAAAATCCAAGAAGCTGTAGATACATAAAAGTCATGTTTGATTGGAGCTACTAAAAAATCCCTTGAAACCGTGTCTCTTCTTTGAGAAGAGTCTGTTACTTCTTTTAGCTCCTATATGGGTTGCAACTTTCAACATATGTGTAACACCAATTCATTTTGTACTTTAAATACCAATCAAAGAAATAACACGTCTACAAGGATCACGTTTAATTACCTTAGAAGAAGAGATGAAGCATGCGCAATATATCCTAATAGATGAAATGAATTTCATTGGAATAAATTTCTTAACAAATATTGATTCGAGACTTTGTCGGGCTTTCCTAAAAAATGCTAACATTCCTTTGCTACAAGAGGAAAAAACTACTCTATGGAAACATATGAGGAAGACTTCCAAAACTCTAATTACTTATTGAAATTGGAGCTAGGGTGATGCTTACATAAAACATATGAATTGATGCATGACTCATCAATGGTGTTCTTGGAGTTGTAGAACAAATTGTGTATAACCCTAGAATTTTATCCCCATAACCACCCACATATGTTTTAGTAAGATTGGATAATTATGTGGGAGTTCCATCAAATTGTGTATAACCCTAGAATTTTATCCCCATAACCACCCACATATGTTTTAGTAAGATTGGATAATTATGTGGGAGTTCCATGTGATTAATCATTCCCTCAAACAATTTTTATTAAACTTATTGAAAGAGGTAATAAAAAAAAACTTCATTTGAAACTTGCTTGGGGCTTAACAATCTATAAGTCACAATGATTGGAGTTGGAGAAAGCTTTAGTGCAATATCTGAGTTAAAGAGTTGAATAGTCTACGATTTCAACCTACCTTTTCATATGATCGATATCAAAAGATGAAAAAACTAGCAGGTGTGACTATAAGAAAAGAAGAAGAAGATAGATTGAAGAAGATCACAATGTAAATTATTTGTAATAATTGATTACATTCTTATTATTCACATTTTTCATCATTCAACATTGTTATTTTATTTTTATTCAAATTATTCCATCACTATACTAAAAACTAAAGAATATAGATTGACATTAATCTTTATAATACTCTCTATACTTTCATAACTTAGAAAAGTGAGTAAATTTCAAATGATTAGATTAATCTTAGACATACACATATACATAATGTTGATCATCTACAAATTTTGTGTGACCACCCACAAGTATAACCAAACTAGATCCATGTTAACCCCACATCTATCAAGTGTTGCTAGGGATCAAATCTTTCGAGGTGCAAACCTTTCCTCCACTTTTGCACTCTAAAAGAGGTTTGCAAATAAAGAGATTTAATCCCTCTGGATGCTTTAGATGAAGGGTTAAGATGAATTTAAGCTAGTAATTATTAAAATTATATCTTCATAATTACACTTTCTAAATTCTTTTAATAATATAAAGTCATTTAAAAAAAATAAAATTATTAAAATAAATTTACAAGTTGAATATAAATCTAGATAGAACTAAATTTCTTAAATTGTTTTTTTAATGATAATAAAATTTTATGTTATTTGTTTTTTTATTTTTAATTTAATTGACTGAGACTTTCATGCCTTTAGATGTTAGGCCGTTAACCTACAATTAGAAATACTTGTAAGTCTCTAGGGTCGGTCAAAAGGTAATTTCAGCATGAATGCTATTTGAAAAAAAAACTTTCACTTTTAAGAAATGCAAAAATGTCTTTGGATATTAGGCAGTTAACATATTTAATTACATACCACTAAGCCAATTAAAAATACTTAAAGCCAATTAAAAATACTTATAGGTATCTAGGGTCAAAAAGTAATTTTTAGCATAAATACTATTTGAAAAAAAACACATTATCCTTTATATTCATCCTTGATGCTACCTTTAATAGGATGGTATGTTTTTTAATTGCATTTAACTTTGATATATGAAATCAAATAATTTTTTTTAGTTAAAATATTATTATTTATTTTTATAAATTTAAAATTTTATAAAGGTTAAAATTAGTCTGAAATTTTGATGGGGAGGAGTTGATACTAACATAGAATTTAGCTATGATAAAAAATAAAGGGGGCTATGATCAATTTAGAAGAGCATTCTATACCATGGCGAAAGAGGCCAGCACAATAAAGACAAATTGATAATTTTAATATCCTAAAATTATTGATAAAACTTTGATAGATTGATTAATGGCTAGAAAAAACAATAAACTCTTCAATAAAATTGATAAAACTTTGATACCTTGATCAATGGAAAATAAATCAATTTGAATGGCTGCAGTGATATCCAAAAACATAAACATGATTATGATTATGATAACAATTAATGTGATAATTTTTTTGGATTTCAAATTTTATAATATATCAGAAATATGGTGAATATGGTGAATATGGTGAGGAATGGTTGGATCTGTAGATTTGAGTGGTCAAGTTTGTATAATCAGAATGTTCCAGGGTTTTTTTCAACACACTAAATCCATTTATACATTCAGAAATACAATTTAAAAAACAAAAAAATCACTATTTTATCCAAATTTACATTGTCAAATTCCGGACAAAAAAACCCAAAAAATAAAACTTTTAACCAACTCCTAAAACTGATCATAGTCTTAAATATCTTACACAGAATTTTATATATTGCTTAACTAGATCAGATATAGCTGTTCAATGAAATTCGATTTAGAAATATTCGTTGTTAAATTCTATGCTGGCAGATTTTTTTGATTTTAAAATGCAAATTTACTGCTTATGTTTGTATTCTCCTCTCGGCCACCTGATGCAGCCTGTTTGATCTCTTCAAAAGCCTCAGCAAAACAAGTAGAAAGTATATCTGCCTCCACGTAACCTTTGGTGCCTATAGCTTGCACCCTCAGACTGCCCGCGTAGCTCAAAATTCCCACAAAAAGACTCTGCACACCATCCAAACTTATAATATTTATAAAAAACTTGTTCTCATGTTTTTATTTTGCTGCAGGAAGAATTTCTTAAATTAAATTTCATACACACAAAGAAAATTAAGCTTCAGACACACCTGAGGAGCGCCGGATAAACTGAAAAAGAAATCCTTGACAGGGTTTCCAGCCATGGCCACTTTCTCCAACGGTCCAACCAGATTCGACATTGCCAGGGTCGTTTTGGCACCCGTTTTGTATATAATTTTAGCAGAAGCCTGATTATTTCAAATGAAATTAGCACACGAAAATTGGTCCACTGAACAAATAAAATGACACCGATTGTACTTATATAACTCTACCTGTGCTCCTCTGAATCTTGTTAGATAGGACAGCATTTTGCTGGTGAGGAAGACTGCTCGCGACATTTTCTTCCTCTCTAGCATACGTTTTGCTCTTTGCACAAATTCCAAAGGATTCCCGAACTTCCCAAGCGGTATTCTGGAATGTAAGAATCCGAAATGGTTGCCCCAAGGAGTCTCACTGTGGAGTTTTAGCATCTCCTCTATGTTCTGTACAAGTACAATGAAATTTTTTTCATGTTTATTTTTATATTAAACACGTATTTATTTATTAAAGATATTTTAGAATATTAAAAATATTAATATATTTTAAAAATGTTTTGAAATATTATAAAATAAACAAAACTTAAAAATTGAGTTTTTTTTAAGTTTATATTAAAAAAATAAAAATATAATATTTTATTATATTAGTTAAATAGTATAATATTATATTAGGTTACAAGTTTAAATCTAGAGAGGTAGGGTATATATATTTCGGAAATAGCAATTTCCCTGCTATTCAATTAAGAATCAAAGACAACTTTCCAATACATATAGCTTCAAAGCCATTACAAAATAACAATCATTCCTCACAACCATCCAAAAGCTACACTCAATTGACATATTATTATTTATTTATTTTTTCTATATTTAAATGTTTTGATTGTTCTTAATGATAGATAAAGTGTGCACTGAGAAACTTTGGATGCTTGAATGTTTCAAAATCAAATACACAATTCTTATTCAAAAATATTCTCAACATATTCAATCCATTTTCATTTACATTTATAGTCATGACATTTTTGATTATCAACAATAATTATTTATCTGTCACTGAAAATGTAAAATAAATTATTATAATAAATTGTATTAATATTTTT
>ML820592.1:39601-60561 GCA_009831015.1 Picea engelmannii
TAAGGACAAAGAGAGAGAGAGAGGAAGAGAGAGTTGGAGATGATATGGAGAGAGATATGGGGGGAAGGGAGGGAAACATAGAGAGATAAGAGAGAGTAGGGGATAGAGAGAGGGAGAGAGGGGGAAAGTGGGGGGAGATAAGAAGGTGGAGAGATCAATTGATAAAGAGAGAGAGAGATAGGAGCAAGAGAGGGGAAGGGAAAGATAGATGGGAGGAAATACAAAGTAGGAGAGAAAGAGAGAGAATGTGGGGAGAGAGGGAAGTAGGGGGAGAGAAAGGGGAGAGAGAGAGAGAGAGAGATAATATTAAGAGAGTCTTGATATTATGGTCGTTGTGGGAGGTATTAACCTCCATGTGTAACCTTTGAAAAGACTAGAATATTACTAGAAGCAAGAGAAACCCTAAAACGTTGGATAATAACCCTATAAGACAAGTCGACTCAAGAGAATATTTAATATTGATTTATTAGCCTCCATAAAGATAATCTGGCCCAGTCAAGTGAGATAGAGCAGTATAAATAGAGATTATTATATCTCATTTTTCACTCACACACTCATAACTACATAAGGATAAGAAGTGTGCATGACTAGAGGACAGTTGCAACTACAGTAGTGGTGACTTGGTCTCTTGGTTATGGTTTAGACTTTTTTCTTGGTCTTTGGTTATTCTTGTTTGGTGCACTAGCCTTGGAGAAAGGTGGGCTACCTTGGTTGGCTATTGAATTGCTTCCAGAATTATTTTGTATGTCAAGGTTAAGGTTCTCGGGGGTGCCCTTTGTGCCTATGGTTGGGTGACAATATTTCTATATTGTCTATGGTGAAACGAGCACACCTATTTTTCTAACAGGTTATGGGCCCACACTATCTTCGGATAGTCTAATTGCTGGAAGATAGGTTGGGAGGATTTTCTCAGTTGCAGTTGTAGTTGCAATCAAAGTTTTGTTGCAACAACGAAACCCTAACCCTATTGTTGGAGGCACCTTAAATGAAGATGTTGACCTAATTCCTAGATAGCCTAGTGTGCCCTAGCCTAGCGCACCTCTTGGTACTCTCAGCAAGCCAAGGCGTCAAGTTTGAGTTTTTGGTCAAAGTCAAAGGTTGACCAAGTCAAAGCATTCATGACTTACTCTATGAAGTCAGAAAACAAGTTAGAATGGGATTCTAACTTCAAAACATGGAATACAAGGATTGACCTCATCCTTACCAAGAATAAAGTGTTGGATATCGTAAAAGGGAAGATTATGGAACCACAGTTTGAAGTAGGAAAAGAGAAGGAACCTCAGAATGTTGCAGTTATGGAGAAGTTCAAGGATAATGACATCAATTCTATGACCATAATAGTGGACTCTGTAAAGGACCATTTGATACCCTACATTTTTCACCTTGACTCATATAAGAATATGTATGATGCCCTAACTAACCTCTTCTCAGTCAAAAATATTGGACAAGTGATGAGTCTGAAGAATGAACTCTATGACATGAAAATGAATGATGATGACAGCATAACATCATACTTTGTAAGAATCTCTCAGTTAAGAGATCAACTACAAGCTATTGAGGAAATCATTTCAGAAAAGGAACTAGTAAATATAGTACTCAATGGCCTTCCCAAAACATGGGATGCATTTGTTGCAAGCATGAACACAAGAATAGAGTATCCCACATTTGAATAACTTTGGACTTGTTGTGCACAAGAATAATCAAGGATTAGCGCAAAAGAGAAATCCCAAAAGAAAGATGATGATCAAGCCTACACAACAAAGTTCAAGAAATTCAGGAATAAGAAGAAGTTTGACTCAAGGAAAAAAACAAATCAAGAAAAGGATATGTCAAAAATACAATGTTTCAATTTTCGAAAATATGGTCATTATAGGAACCATTGTCCTGAATTAAAGAAAAGGAAGGAAACATACAAAGCAACAGTTGTCGATGAAAAGGAACCCTCAAAGAATGAAGTATACTTCTTCTTCTAGTCAAGGGAACAATATTCTTCTATAATATAGTTCTTGTACATGCCATTTTTACATAGTTCATGTACATATCATGTGTATCTATTTCTTAGAAGATAAGATGTCCAGTGAAACAATACCTTTGGAAGAATAACAAGATAAGGATTGTTATTACGATGACTACAAGTCAAGTAATGTACATGAAAAAGATGAAGTACTTTAACAATATTTGGTGGCAATTCCTATGGAAACTATTATATAAGTAAAAACTACCAAATGGTCCACAATCATAATCAAACTTGAAGAGACCCAGAAGGAGTCAGACTAGAAATAATTTAGTAATTAAGAGGAAACTAGAATAAGACTCGTGACACTTTTCATAAAGCAATAAGGATGCAGACTGAAGCATGGACTCTCTCAGATGGAGGGAGTTGATTGGAGAATTTAAAAAGAAGAGCATGAATGCAAGAATGAAGTCGGGATTAGGAGGGAGATAATCCTAAATGATATGATCCATTGAATAATCCTTGAATATTATAAAGTATGTGTCCATGTTCCCCATTGAAAGTAGAAGTCACGATAAGAAACACGTGTTCAGTTTGACTCTAGAATAAGTCTTGTTCTAAAAGAAGCCTTAAGTATCTTTGGTTGTCCAGCTACATATATGTTCCTATGATGAAAGGAAGAATTTGGAATATTCATGAAGGAAGGGCATGAAATCTATAGAAGACTCCATGGACCCGAAAGTCAAAGAGGAACATTAGGAAGAACATGAAGATTCCAATAAAGAAATAAAATCCAGAAAAACTAGTTATTATACCGAGAATCATAAGACTTCCAGCATGGTTTGAACCCACTAGAAGTAGTCAAGCAAGAGGAATTAAAGTTGTGATGAAGAACGATATATGTAAGAAATTTTGAAAAGACTTATGAGTGGAAGAATTGCGAGATTAAGAACTAGAGGTTCTTCCAAAAGGAGGGAGAATACTATGACGATATCTTGTTCTAGTAAACCATATATACCTATATCTGATCTATTATATCTCTTCTAGTATCCATGGGTGGATTTTACATTAGATGGATGTAAATATTTTTCTTCTCAAATAGAGTAAAAAGAAGAAGCATATTTAGAGTAGCCTCAAGGTTTTAAGGTATACCATAAAGAGACCCATGTATGAAAATGGAAGAAGACCGTGTATGGTGTTATCACCATAAAAACCTTATGTGCGAAATTGAGTTTTTGAGACTTAGCAAGATGCTAAACCGATGTGGAGGTGTGACAAAATAGATGACAGGGCCAAGTCTGGCGGGAGGAGGCTATATTTGGTGAGTGCTAAGTTGATGGGACACGATAGGTCATAGATCGCAAGCGCACCAGATCAATGGTCGGGGATCGTTTCAAGGGGAGGAGTTGCACGGAAGATAATTCCCGAAAGCGGGCTGAAAATTAAACCATGGTTTTGGGTAGGGACCACGTGGTGTCACTGGGTGCATTTTGGGTCGAGAAGCAGGTTGCCCCAAACCACTTCCTCGTTCCCTCGAAATCGGGAAAGTATATAAAAGGGGCGCTTGTCGTTTATTTTATTATTTTTCAAATACTAGAACGTTGAAAGTTGGCGCGACCACTCCATTCAAACTAAAGCTCAACAATATGCCAAGCTCAAGCCTTTTCCGCTCATTTATAGGTATTTTTTATCACCACCATTGACCCTATCATAATTTCAGTAACAGAACAAGTGGAAAAATAAGAAGCTAAAGCGTCAGAGGAATCGACAGTTGGACCATAAAACGTTTTGTTGTTAATCATTGTAATCGGTTCCCATAGAAAAACTGTCATTTACAATTATTGTAATCAGTTTTAGAAGCTGAAACGTTTCATTCTAGTTATTGTAATCGATTTCTAACTGAAGGAACTTGAATTGTATAAATATTAGAAGTTCCAAATGTATTAATGTTGGCAGAAGTGCAATGGCACATTTTTAGTTGTTCGGAACTCAAATGTAAGTTTCTGGAGCTAAATTGAATACATATGTAGAAGCCTTTGAAGTCTCTATGAAAAGATTCTAATGGTGGTGATATGAGTTATGTCTTCTCTCCTTGTATGTATTTCTTGTTTTTTCTAATTTCATTTACATTGTCTTCTATTTAAATTGGATAGTTTAAAAGCCCATAATTCATCTTGTGATACTCTTGGCTTAAGCAATTTAAACTATGTTAAGTTCTTCCGAACTAATTCAAAATTCATTTCATTAATGCTCTGATGCAGTAAATTGTTTTCTTTTTCTTCTTACATTTTGCAAACTACAATTTATAACTCATATTCATCACCTCACTTAACCTTTATCCTCTGGAGAGTCCTACTAGCCAGTCAGTGTTTTCATTCATTTTCATAATTTTGATTCCATAGCCCTAAGTGTCCCTACCCTTCCTTGCCAGCAAATTTATAAAGAAACCCCCAAAACAATAAACCTAGCCATTGATTGACAAAGAAACACCAAGTGACATGAGAGAGCCCTCTCTAAGCTAAGCAGGCTAGTACCCATCTCTAAAGTTGGTTTTTAGGTTACCTCTGTCATTTTTTTATTAGCCGAACAAATTTACAAAGTGTTAAGATTATGGCGTCGTTGTCGGGGATTGAAATTGAAATCTTCTCTAGGAAAAGAATTAATTAAAGCTTCAGATTTGATTCCTGAGGGTGACAGTGAATCAAACACCTTATTGGTTGAGACTAAATTTACCCTGGTGACTCTGTTACAAAGAGACCAGTAGCACAAAGTAGTTTGAGCTAGAAATCCTGGCTCCCAAGAGAATCCACACTAGGAGAAACCCAGACCCAAAAGCAGTTATCCCTATGTCTAATCCTGAGAAGATTGTACACAAAATAAAAGAAAATCAAATAAGCCCAGTTTTGTGCTTAGAGAGACATCTATCTTTTCCTAAATAGGGAGTAACAAGCATTGAAGACCTTGATTTTGATGTGAAATTTGAGCAAACTCTATTCAGAACTAAATCTGAGTCTTGTTTGAACGAAGTCATATTTCATAAGAAGAGGTTCCAAGATTTAATTTTAGCTTCCTCTACAAAACCTATTGTGATTCATACTCAGAACCAACAACCACTTCAATTCCTTACATCATCCATGGAAACTAGGTTTTCCCCTCTTGTTCTACCTGCTCAGTTACATGATTTTCCCTGGGAGTATAATCTAAGGATTAAGTTGTATGATGTTGAAGGCAATGTGTCAACCCAAAAGCATCTAGACTGGTTCAATGATTTTATCTACTTAGAAGAAGTAGATTTTGTGGATGCAAAAATGAGTTTGTTTGCACAAAGCCTTGTAGGAGAAGTCAAAAAGTGGTTCAGAGCTCTCCCAGCAGCCAATATCATAAATTTTGAAGCCTTTGAAACCAATTTTCTTGCAAAGTGGGGCGACAAGAAAAACTCCCTTCAATTGTTAACTCAGTATAACAACATGATAAGGTCACCTATGAAACAGTGCAAGAGTTTTCATCCATATTTATAAAGGTCTATAATTTAATTCCTACTGAAGTAAAATCCCCTCCTAAAGTTGCTCAACTTAGATATGTTGATTCCTTTGAAAGTGATTTTTCTTTGTTGTTGAGGGAAATAAGATCTAATTCATTAAATGATATGATGAATGATGCAATAGAAGTTGAAGTGAATCTAATGGCTTCAGGAAAGATCAAATCTAACTATGACAGGGACATGAACAAGGTTCAAGATAAGGCATAGCCTTCAACCTCACAAACATTAGAAGAAAGGTTTGAAACGATGATGAAAACTATGGATAAAATGATGGAGAGAATGGATTTAGATAATAAACCTAACACCAGAGAACAGATTGATGTTCCACCTAGGAATCAGAGAAGACCAACATTCCCATAAATCAAACAAAGATATCAGAGGAATCAGGGGGATCAGCAAATAAGACCTCATTTTCAAAATAATTATGTAAATAAGAATTATGATGAAAATTTTAAAGACAAAATACATTGATGTGATGGTGATGAAACAAAGGTATTTTTTACTAAAGAAGAACATGACCAGTTCATGGATGCTAATGAAATATTCATGCAGGAAAATGATGAGAGGTTGTCAGTAGAAAGAGAAGATTACCAAACAGGGTTGCAGAATGCCATCATACAATTCCAGAAACAATATAATCTTCGGAAAAAAAAGGTGCCTACAAAATCTCCAAAGGGAAATCTTACTGAAGAAGCTCAGAATAACATACATTCTTCAAGTCAGCCTAAAAAGGACTCTGCTGCAAAAGATGTTGTGGACAAAGGAAATAAGAAGGAAGAATCCTAGAAGAAGATACCTGAAACAAGAAAGGAGACAGTCATCAAAGAGGTAGATAAAACCTCATCCTCCTTTAATTTTGAAAGTGAGATGACCAAGATTAAAATCTCTGTACCATTCAACGAATTGATAAAGAATAGTGAATATAGAAATCAGACCATCAAGATGCTCAAGATGGAACAAACTTCTGACACTTTGAACATACAAGATGATCATCCTTCCATCTTATTTGGCCCACATGTAGAGGAAAGTAGTGATGTTGAAGAGGTCCCCCCTTTCTATGTCAGCCTGAAGATCCATGATATGACTCTACACAATTCCATGTTGGATTCAAGAGCATCCCATAACCTGATGCCCAAGGTGGTCATGGACCAATTGGGCCTTGACATCACAAGGACTTGCAAAGATATTTTCTCCTTTGTTTCAAGGAAGGTGAAGTGCCTAGGCCTAATCAAAGATATGGTGGTCTCTTTGTCTCAAATCCCAACGAAGAATATCGTCATGGATGTGGTGGTTGTTGATATCCCTCCCAAGTTTTGCATGTTGTTGTCTAGGTCATGGGTTACAAAGTTGAAAGGAACTTTACAAATGGATATGGCATATGCCACTATCCCTGTCTTTGGTCAAGATAGGAGATTTTACAAGGAGGTTTTTCTCAAATACATGGTCAATAACAAGTCCCAGTCGAATAACCATCCCATATACTCTGTGGAGAGTGAGTTCAGTTGTTCCATTTTCTTCAATGATTTGTGTTTTGAAGAGAAAGGGCCAAACATTGATATGGATGTCAAAGAAAAATATGATCAGCAGATTGAGAAAATTTCATAACAGTAGGAAAATACAGAAAATGAGATGTGGAACATGAGCTTCGATGGAGCTATCAGCAGAGAGGGAGAAGGATCTGGTGTGTGGATTAACCCCCCCAAATTGGACACAAAATTGTTCTCTTATAAGATTTATTTTGATTGCACAAACAACATGGTTGAATATGAGGCATTAGTATTAGGATTGAAGGATTTGAAAGAAATGGGTTCTAGGAGGATAAATGTTCATGGATATTCTGAGTTGATCATAAATCGAGTGAAGGGGATATATCAAGAAAAGTGCCCCAGATTAAGAGCATATCGGAATACAGTGCTTGTCCTTCTTGAAGAATTTTCATAATATAGTCTCTCAGTGATTCCAAGGGGTCAGAATCAGATTGTTGATGCTCTAGCTACTTCAGCCTTATTTTTCAAAATTACAATCTTTCCTAATAGGGGATAGGATATTGAGGTCAAACACAGACCAACAATTCTTGATAATATTAAGTACTGGCAGGTTTTTGAAGATGATAAACAAATAGAAAGTTTCCTCAAAATGGAAGATGGATTTGAGAATTTAAATATTGATGAAGAATATTGTGATGAAGAGGTAGATGCAGTTGTGTTCACAAAGGATGATTATTTCAAAAATCAGATTGTTGGTAGAGATATAGTGCAGCTGAAAAGTAACATCATTCCCAAAGCCCTGGTCCCATTGGAGAAACTCTTTGATAACAATTATGTGGCCAGGAGTCCAAAAATTACTGTAAATGAGGGAGATGTTGAAGATTGCAACATTGGGACTCAGGAAGATCCCAATATCGTTAAGCTCTCCAAAAAAATTAGCCCAGAGGTAAAGAAAAGATATATCAATTTAATGAAAGAATTCCCTGATGTTTTTTCCTGGAGTTATGAAGATCTGAAAGTTTATGATACCAAGGTAATTCAACATGTTATCCCAATCAAAGAAGATCCTAAACCTTTCAAACATAAATTCAGAATAATAAATCCTTTATTGTTTCCCTTGATTGAGAAAGAAATAAAGAAGTTGTTTGAAGCCAAGATCATAGTGTCTCTGAGGTTTTCTAAATGGGTGGAAAATCTGGTCCCTGTCAAAAAGAAGAGTGGAGAGATCAGGTTGTGTGTGGACTTCAGAAATTTGAACAAGGTGTCTCTCAAGGAAAACTAGACACTTCCTAATATGGATCACATTCTACAGAAAGTGGTAGGTTCACAGAAGATGTCAATTTTGGATGGTTTCTTTCAGTACAATCAAATCATGGTGCACCCTGATGATGAGGAAAATATATCATTTGTGACACCATGGGGTACCTTCATGTATGCCAAGATGCCTTTTGGGATCATGAATGCAGGGGAAACATTTCAAAGAGATGTGGACATATATTTTGCTAATGAGAAAGACAAATTCATTGTTATTTACTTAGATGATATCACTGTGTATTCAGTTTCTGATGAAGAACATCTCAAGCATTTACGAATGTATTTTCAGAAGTGTAGAAAGTTTGTCATTTCATTGAACCCCAAGATGTCAAATTTTTGCATGGAATAAGGGAAGCTTCTTGGTCACACTATTTCAAAAGAGGGGATAAATATAGATCCCAACAGAGTTGAGGGGATGTTAAAAATTGGCACACCCAAAAGCAAAAAAGAAGTGCAATATTTCATGGGGAAAGTGAATTTTCTTAGAAGACTCATCCCTAACCTAGTTGAAATCATAAAGTATACCACTAACATGCTCAAGAAAGGAAATGAGATAAAGTGGACCCCTGAATCTAGAAAATCCTTCAAAGACATAAAAGTGGCATTGACCAAGGCCCCAGTACTGGCCAGTCCTAATTTTGAAAAAGACTTTATATTGTTCTCTTTTTCCTCAGAGCACACCATTGGTGGTGTTTTACTACAGAAGGATGAGCAGAATTTTGAGAAGCCTACAGCATACTATAGAACTACATTGAGGGATTCACCATTGAAGTATGATATCATGGAAAAGCAGACATACGCACTGGTCAAGGCCCTAAAGGAGTTCAAAGTTTATATCTTGCATTCTCATACCACTGCCTATGTTCCCAGCAGTTATGTGAAAGACATTTTAACTCATCTTGACCCTGACGGAAAAAGGGGAAAGTGGATTGTTGTGATGTTGGAATATGACCTTGAGATCAAACCTACAAATTTAATCAAGGGGAAGAGACTTGAAAAGATAATGGAATAGACAAATTGTGAGATCTTGGGAATAAATTTCATTGCTGACTTGTCAGTAGATTCAGAGGAAGAAAAGGCCCCTTAGGTATCCCAAAAATTCCTTGACTCGTCATGCTATGTTGATATCATTTATGTGTTGAGAAATTTGCAGGCTCCTCCTAAATTGAGTAAAACTAAGGCCAGGTTCTTAACGCTGAAAGAAGCAAAGTTTTGTATTGTAAATCAATCTCTATATTGGAAGGATCCAAGAGGAATATTGTTGAGTTATTTGTTGGAGGAATAAGTAGAGAAGAACATCAAAGAATTCCATAAAGGTGACTGTGGAGGACACCATTATTAGAAAACTATTGTGCACAAGATATTGAGGGCAGGTTTCTATTGGCCTAGCATTTTTTTTTATGTCTACAAAGAGGTTTCAAGATTCATGAATACCAATTTTTTTGTGGGAAGAGAAAATTGCAGCCTTTTCCCTTGAACCCCATCTCTATTGAAGAAACTTTTAGACAATGGGGACTTGATTTCATAGGATAAATTCATCCACAGTCCTTAGCTCAACACAAGTGGATTCTGACAGCCACATATTACTTCACCAAGTGGATTGAGGAAGTTCCCACCAGGCAGGCCATAGATGGTGTTATGATTCAGTTTTAGGAGAACAATATTTTGTCCAGGTTTGGGTGTCCAATCAAAATCATTACAAACAATGCAACAACATTTATGTCCAAAAAGATGGAGAAATTTTGCAGTGACTACAATATAATTCTTGGACACTCCACATCTTATTACCCTCAAGGTAATGGGTTGGTTGAGTCATCCAATAAGAGCTTAACCAGAATTATCAAAAATCTACTGCAAGATAAAAAAAAATATTTTCACAAAAAGCTCATCCATGCACTATGGGCTAACGGGATCACTCCAAAACGATCTATTGCCACTTCACCCTTCCAGATTGTTTATGGAACAGAGGAAATTTTTCCTATTGCATTATGATTTCCAATGATGGGGTTGTTACAGGAGCATTATGCTCAAACATATGCCACTCGAAGGAGAAAATATGAACTGATCAATGTCCAGCAAACAAGAGAAAAATCCTTCAACAATTCTCAGTTGCACCAAGATAGGATTAAAAAGGATTTTGACAGGAATACCAAGGAGGATGATTTCAAAGTGGGAGACTTGGTATTGAGATGGGATTCCATAAATGAAGACAGAGGAAAGCATGGGAAATTTGACCATCTATGGTTGGGACATTTAAAAATTGTAGCGTATCATGGGAATAATGTTTTTCTGATACAGGAAAGTAATGGAGACATCGTTGGAGGAGGACCTGTGAATGGAAGGTTTCTCAAACATTATATCATTTAAAGGAACTATCACCCTTTCCATTCATTGTATATAACCATTTTGTTTTTCATTTGAAGCAGTTGAAATTAAATCAGTAGTAACTGAAGCCCAAAGTGAAGGCCCTAAGTTATGCTGAGTAGATTTTGAGTTCTCTAAATAAGATGTTGGTAAATTCAGTTGTAGGAGTAAATCATAGCCCAATGGGTAGGCACTCAATCTTTCGTTCTTTTCTACCTCGTTGGGAGGATAGAATCCCGAGTTGGAGCCCATGTTATCACCATAAAAAACTTATGTGCGAAATCGGGTTTTTGAGACTTGGCAAGGTACTAAACCGATGTGGAGGCATGACAAACTAGAGGACAGGGCCAAGTCTGGAGGGAGGAGGCTATATCTGGAAGGATTTAATTTGATGGGACATGATAGGTCACAGATCGCAAGCGTGTCAGATCAACGGTTGGGGATCATTTTAGGGGGAGGATTTGCGTGGAATAAAATTCCCGAAAGTGGGCTGAAACGTAAACCACAGTTTTGGGTCAGTACCACGTGGCACCACTGGGTTCATTTCGAGGAGAGAAGTAGGTTTCCCCAAATCACTTCCTTGCGCCCCCAAAATTGGGAAAGTATATAAAAGGGGCGCTTCTCGTTTATTTTATTATTTTTCAAATACTGGAACGTTGAAAGTTGGCGTGACCACTCCATTCAAACTCAAGCTCAACAGTACACCAAGCTCATGCCTTTTCCTCTCATTTATAGGTATTTTTCATCACCACCATGGACTCTATCATAATGTCAGTAACATAACAAGTGGAAAAAGAAGAAGTTGAAGCGTCAGAGGAATAGGCAGTTGGACCATAAAACATTTTGTTTTTAATCATTGTAATTGGTTCCCATACTGAAACTGTCATTTGTAATTATTGTAATCAATTTTAGAAGCTAAAATGTTTCAGTTTAGCTATTGTAATCGATTTCTAACTGAATGAACTTGAAATGTATAAATATTAGAAGTTCCAAGGGAACCTTTTTAGTTGTTTGGAACTCAATTGTGATTTTTTGGAGCTGAATTGAATACATATGCATAAGCCTTTGAAGTATTTATGAAAATATTCTAATGGTGGTGATATGAGTTTTGTCTTCTCTCCTTGTATGTATTTCCTGTGTTTTTTTATTTCATTTACATTGTCTTTTGTTTAAATTGGATAGTTTAAAGGCTGAGAATTCATCGTGTGATGCTCTTGGCTTAAGCAATTTAAACTGTGTTAAGTTATTCCTAACTATTCAAAATTCATTTCATTAATTCTCTTATGCAGTTATTTGTTTTCTTTTTCTTCTTACACTCTGCAAACTACAATTTATAACTCATATTCATTGCCTCACTTAGCCTTTATCCTTTGGAGAGTCCTACTAGTCAGTCGGTGTTTTCATTCATTTTCAGAATTTTGACTCCATATCCCTAAGTGTCCCTCCTCTTCCTTGCCAAAAAAATTATAAAAAAAAAACAAAACAACAAACCTATCCATTGATTGACAAAGAAACACCAAGTGACATGAGAGATCCCTCTCTAAGATGAGTAGGCTAGTACCTAGCTCTAAAATTGGTTTTTAGGTTACCTCTGTCATTTGTTTATCAACCAAACAAATTTACAGAATGATAACATATGGATTCAAGCAACTTGATGCAGAGTATCTCATATACAATATAAGCGTGAAGAAAACTTCATATGATAGAGAAAGTGTATCAGAATGGTTACTCAGAATTCTGGAATGATGGATTGCAAATCCATGGAAAAATCCCATGATGACAGTTATGAATAAGTTGAGAGACTCTAATCCAGTAGACCTGTCTTTGTATCGACAATTTATTGGATCATTAATGTATTTGGCGAATACTCAGCCGGATATTTTTTTTGTGGGATGTTTAAGTTATGATATACAGTTGCATGGATTTATTGATTCAGATTGGGAAGGGAGTGCAGAAGACAAAAGAAGTTCTACTTGGATATGTATCAGTTTGAGTTTTTCCACGATGTCATGGGCTAGCAGGAAATAGAAGTCTGTTGCACTCAACACTGCAGAAGCAGAGTATATTGCAGCTTGTGATGCTTGTACAGAAGTAGTGTGGATCTGTAATTTAGTTTTTGTACAGTCTGATCAGGTGTTGGATTCGACCGTGATATATTGTGATGATCAGAGTTGTGTGAAGATTTAAAATAACCTGATGCTCCATGACAAGTCAAAGCACATTGATATCAAGCATTATTTTCTCTGTGATAAAGTCTAGATGGGAGGAGTGGTTCTCCAATATTTCTCCACAGATGCATAGATAACAGTTATTTTGGTAAAGCCTTTGTCCAAGATGAAAAATTTTCATACTTAAGGGACAAGTCGGGGCTCATGGAGATGAATTCCTTATTGAAAAAGGAAGTGATTACTCCCAGGTTGGGAGGGAGCACTGATATGTTATTGATTTATGGACAGTAATTTTTCAGTTCAGAAAATGGTCCAGGTTAGGTAGTTCATTTACAGTCCGGAAAGTGGTTTGAGATATTTTACAGACAGTCATTTTCTAGTTCATAAAATGGTCCATATCGGACAGTCATTTTCATAATGAAAATGGTATGATAGATCGTTAATGTACCATAGACAGTGATTCCTCTTATGGAAAGTGCGGGGGAATGGTCTAAGACAGTCATTCTTCTTGGTAGACACTCTAAGTAGTGGTAAAGTAGAATGGTATGCCTCGTCGGGTAGTCATTCTTTCGAAGTTCACAGTTGTGAGAAGTTTCAAATAATGGTCCATTTTGGAGGTTAGTGCAAGACAATAATTTCCATAAGAAATGGTCTGGACAGTAATTCCCTAAGGAAAACTCATTCTCTCCAGGTTTCACTATGATTAGTGTCAGAGGAATGGTCCAGGTTCAACAATCAGGGACAAGCATTCCCTAGGGTAGACTAATTCTCTCCAAGTTGCACTATGAATAGTGTTGAAGGAATGTCCCAGTTAGCTTAATGGTCCAGGCTCAGAAATTAGGGAAAGTTATTCTTCTATAAT
Organism: Picea engelmannii; assembly: GCA_009831015.1. Classification (NCBI taxonomy): domain Eukaryota; kingdom Viridiplantae; phylum Streptophyta; class Pinopsida; order Pinales; family Pinaceae; genus Picea; species Picea engelmannii. Next base: position 53,292 of record ML820592.1, read on the forward strand.
TGAGAAGAATAGTCCAAATATCCCATGGATGATGTTTTACTTTATGAGGTAAGATGCTCTTTCAGTTCTCATAGATTTGAGTGGAATAATGGCCTAGATGACTCAATTTGTATCATGATATTGTTGATATCATATGATATTATTATTGTGGATACTGTATGTCTCTAGAAATTAGTTGTATTCTACTATGATGGATGTGATCCATTGGTAGTGATTGTGTGTCACTGGTTAATAGTTGTGTGCTACTAGGAGTGGTTTTGTACCACTAGGTAGTAGTTGTGTACTACTATGGATAGACACATTTTTGTTCTATTGGATGGAATTGTTTTGATTGCCATGGAGACTATCACTAGTGTTCGAGATGATTTCCATCTAGATGGATATTCAGTATGCTAATGGATAGACATTCTCCAGGTGGAGAATGGTCCAGGCAGGACAAATTTTTGGTGGACAACCATCCTTCCTGTGGAGGATGGTCCAAGTTGAAATATTACTGGTGGATAGACATTCTCCCTATGGAAAATGGTCTAGGATGGTCATTGTTCTAGGACATATCTCTGGATTAGAAGAATAGCCTGTGTAGCCCATGGAGTGGCTTGCAACATCTATTCGAAAAATTATTCTTCTAGGACATATGTCCGGATTAGAAGAATAGTTCTTGTATCACTCTGTCGAGTGAGTGACTTATTCAATATCATGCTTGATTACTCAGATGGAGTATGGCTTCGAGAGACGATGCAGTTGATTCTATCAGATGATATTGATAATGATGATGGTGCTCATGATTTGATCATGAGATAGCATGTGTAGCTATTATGATGCTAGAGGTTGAATGGTATGTTTGCGCTCAATACCAGTGCCTTTAATACCTCCCTAGCTAGGAGGGAGTGTTGATATTATGGTAGTTGCAAGAGGTATTAAGCTCCATGTGTAACCTTTGACAAGACTAGAATTATGGGAAGCAAGAGAAACCCTAAAACATTGGATAATAACCCTATAAGACAAGTTGGATCAAGAGAATATTTAATATTTAGTTATTAGCCTCTAGAAAGAGAAGTCGGCCCAGTCAAGTGAGATAGAGCAGTATAAATAAAGGGCGCTAGAGCTCATTTTTCACTCACACACTCACAATTTCATAAGGACAAGAAGTGTGCATGACTGGAGGATAGTTGCAGCTACAACAGTGGTGACTTGGTCTCTTTGTTATGGCTTGGAATTTTTGCTCAGTCTTTTGTTATTATTTCTTGGTGCACTAGCCTTAGATAAAGGTGCACTACCTTGGTTGGCTATTGGATTCCTTCCTGAATTATTTTGTTTGTCAAGGTTAAGGTGCTCGGGGGTGGACTTTGTGCCTATGGTTGGGCGAAAATATTGCTATATTGTCTATGGTGAAATGAGAACACCTATTTTTCTAACAGAGAGTGAGTGGGGTAGAGAGAGATCGGGAGTGGGTACAATGGGGGAGAGAGAGGGGGGGAAATAGGAACATAAGGAGAGAGGGGAAGAGGGGGAAGAGAGAGAGAGAGAGATGGAGAGAGGGGAGGAATAGGAACATAAGGAGAGAGGGGAAGAGAGGGAAGAGAGAGATGGAGAGAGGGGGGGAGAGGGTGAGCAAGGGATAGGGAGAGTGAGGTCAGACAAAAAGTGAGGAAGATAGAGGGAAGGAGGGAGATGGGGGAATGGGGGTGGAGAGAGTGAGAGGGAATTCATTTATTTTAGCAATAACATGTGCATATTCATGTTTCTAATAACGTGCACGTGCTTTACGAATGTTCTATTTGAATTTCAATTTTTTTCAAGCAAGAGTGACAACTCTAGCATATGTGCTTGCTAAGTTGGTTGCCTCAGATTTAGGTTCGGTATGAAAAACCTAGTGGTTCAGTCTGTAAATATATAAAAACCTCCATTTTTATGAATTCCTCTCCATATATTTGTTTTTGACGTTATTTTTCTATAGGCTACACAATTCAGTTATTGAAGAAACTACAGAAACAGATAGAATTAGCTGTGTAAATTCCAAATACACATTCTTTTTAAATTAATAATGTTTACTATTCTTAATCTATTCTTTTCTTGACATGTATCGAAATCCTAGAATACATATCTCTCTTATTTCTGCTATATTTTTTTGTGAGCTTAACCATTTCTCGAATGAGTTATATGTGGAACTAGAGAAGACTCATATCTATGATATAAGAAAAAAAAATGGTTTTGACCATGTTAAGACCCTCTTATCCTACACGAACAAAAGATCTTGTAATTTCAAGGATATGTTGACTTTGATAATTTAAAAATTATATAAAATTAATATTATAAATTTCCAAAAATTAGAAAACACAATAAAAATGAGTTCTCTACAAGTATACAAGATTTTGGAATGAAATTCCATCATTAAGGTACTCAACACTTGCACAAACAAAAACATATACCTTATATTTTGTTGGAAAAATAAGATGCCACTGTTAGAAAAAATCAAATTTGACATAGTTATTCACAATTTATATGAATAAAAGGTATATATTCAAAGATCTAATTCAATTTCTTATGTTTCATCTTCTTACACCATATTCAAATTCATTGTAAAGGTACCTTGAATAATCCCTCCAAGTTAACAGATTGTTTTTTTCCCAATTTTCGTTGCCACTAACATGTCATGAGAGACCATCATTAGCTTGAACTCACACTATGCACACATTAAGTCTCAATTTCACAAATGTGGAAAAAACATTAAACAAATAGTTGTATATGATAAGTTAAAAACTAATGAAAAAAATAGAAAACCATTACACAATGATATCATGGGGCAAAACCCTGCACTCTGAAGTATGCTCAATGTATTATTGAACAAATAAATTGTTAAAATATATTACATCTGTGTGTTATCAACAAGAGTGTTTAGTAGTAACATATAATAATTTTAGATAATTTATGGAGGCATAATAGTAATTTAAAACTAACACACATTTTTTTCCTCCAACCCTAGCACTCAATAAATAAGCATAACAAAACCATTAATCATTTACGTGTTTCTAAATCTATATGTTGAAAACCAGATCTTTTTTTCCCAATTTTAGATGTTGAAAACCACCATCAATTAATTGGTTAACTATTGTTGCTTCACAATCATTTCCTGCTAGTGAATTCATTTATTCTTTTTCGCTACTAAACATTTATTCCCTATTATTTATGATCATTTATTCCTTGTTGTAACTACTCAAAGATAATTACATATCTTACTACAGGATTGCAAGGTGTATGACACACTTATCCCATCATTCTCCCACGTATCATATGCCATGTGAGAGTATAAGGGAGAATGCAATCAACATGTGAGCTAATTTATCAGGAACATAAGGCCCATAGACTCACAGCACCAATTGAATTTACTTGTTTTCACTGGTTTTGTCAATGCTTCTGCGATATTCTACAAAGTGTCAATTTTCTCTAGTATCACATTCCCATCATCTACCATGTCCCTAATGAAATTGTATTGCATATATATAATCTTTGTCTTCACATGAAAGGTTAGATTCTTAGCTAGACAAATGGAAATATTAATATCACATTGAGTTGTACTAGCTCTTGGAATTATCCCTACTTTTGAACATAGTTTCATAAGAAAAATGGCATCCTCACAGGCATAAGTACCTTCCATATACTCTACCTATACGATGGAAAAAGTTACCACAATGTGTCTCTTACTCATCCAACTTATTGCTCCACCAAATAATCAAAACATGTATCCACTCGTAGATATTCTTTTATCTGCATCCCCTACCCAATAAAAATAAACATAACCCTATATATCCATTGAGTGTGGGTCCCCTAAAATATCACTATGACATAAAATGAAATATTCAAAAGTACCTCACAAATACCTGAAGACCCTCGACTCAAGACTCCCACTGCTTGGGAAATGTTTGGCCTAGTATAGACCACAACATAGATCAAACTACCAATTGAACTAGCATAAGGAATAGAATCCATATCCTCCATCTCTATAAGTGGTGTAGGACACTACTTAACTAAAAATTTAGTTCCCATAAAAATCAAAACACTCAATGGTCTGTGACCTATCATGCAAAAATATTGTATCATAGAGTTTACATATTAACTATGACTCAACAAAAGTTTTTTATTTTCTTTGTCTCTCCTAGTATCCATTCCTAAGATATGTTTTGAAATCCCTAAGTCCTTCATATCAAATTCTGTTGAGAGTGGAGACTTCAAATCATGATTCATGGCCTTACTGTTACCAAAAAATAACATATCATCTACATATAGAGTGGTAACAAGGAAATGACCACTATCATATTTGTAATACACACATTAATATGATTTGAATCTCATAAATCCCACACAAAATAAATCAAACTTTCGGTACCACATTCTAGGAGACTATTTGAGATCATATAATGATTTCTTTTAATTCAAAAACCAATAACTCTTTATCGTTTTCAATGCATTGCTCTAGTTATGTCATACAAATCTCCTCCTTCAAGTCACCATGTAGAAATCATGTTTTCACACCCATTGTTTCTATCTCTAATTCAAAATTGGATACTATAGATAATAGGAACCTAATAGATGTTAACTTAACAACTCGGGAAAATATCTCACCAAATTATATCCCCTCAACGTAGGAATATCCTTTCACAACCAACCTTGCCTTGTGTTACTTCTTTTCCACATTGCCATCTAAATTGCTCTTATTTTTTTTATAAGAAACCCATTTACATATAGGCTCATCGGTATTAGAAAATAAAGAAAATATACTTCCAAAATTAAAAGAACTATAATTATATTGCTTATACATATCTAGTTTATTTCTTTTCCAAGTGGACATCATTTAAGTTTAAAATGGAGTTATTTCCTCCTCTTTTGAACTCTCTAAATCCTCCTCCTCATTAGGTCCATCAAGAACTTCTTGTTCATTTTCTAGTTCATCTTTCTCGATCTGGGGTGGAATTTGAATCACTGACTTCTTCTCATCTTGTTCTAGCTGCAACACTATGGGATAATGCTTAACTTCTCTGAAAAAAACATTATTTCTATACAAAAATTTTCTAGCCACGTGATCTCAAATCTTGTACCCTTTCACACCAACACCATAGCCATTGAAGATACATTTCACATCCTTGTTCTCTAACTTCGACCACTTCTCCTTAGGCACATGAGCATATGCCTCACAACTAAAAACACAAATATGTTGAAGTGAAGGCTTGCTTCCCACCTAGACCTCTATAGGGGTCTTATCCATAATATATTATGTGGGAAACATGTTAATCAAGTAACTTGAAGTAGAAACCACCTTTGATAATATATTCTTCTCTAATTATACTCCGCTAAGCATACTCCTAGCTCTCTCCATTAACATTATATTCATCCATTCTATAAATCCATTCTATTGAAGGTTATATGGAGTTGTCTTATGTATTTCAATACCATTCTCCTTATAAAACCTATCAAAATTTTCAAAACAAAAATCACCTCTATTATCAGTGCTCGACACCTTAATATTCCTACCAATATGATTTTCCATGAGAGCTTTAAACTCCTTAAATCGACTAAAATCCTCATATTTAGTTATAATAAAATATACCCATGTGCTTTTAGAATAATCATAAGTGAATGACGCACAATACAAAGCCTTAGAAATCGAAATAACTTTCAGAATTAACTAAGTTCAATAACCTAGAAGAATTTTGAGAACTAGAATAAAATTGAACATGGTTTTGTTTTTAATATATGTAATCCTTGCAAAAATCAAATTTAAGAGCACAAACATTCAATTCATCAACAATATTTTTGTTTTTCCAGTCCCATAGGCCCTTCTCACCTATATGGCCCAATATTTAGTGCCATGGCATTGTCTTATCTACAAGAAACTTTTTTTTAAAGCAAGGGATTTTTTAGGTACCCAGAGAGCATGACCATTAGAAGTAGATATAGGTTCTGATTGTGAAGGTGAACATCCTACAAATCTCTCCATTATAGAAATTGAAGAATTATTACATTAAATGGTGCACACATCAAGCTAGAACAAATTTCCCACACAAACACCCTTAGCAATCACCATAGCTCTTTGGACCATATTACGCCCTTTGTCATAGAAAAAAACCTACACACCCAAATCATTAAGTTTTCTTACTAATAGTAGGTTTTGTTCTAGGCCTATAATGTGCAAAATTACATTAATCTAATTCAATCTACCATCAAGGAATCTAATCAAGGTTCTACTAGAGCCAAATATGTTGAGAGGAGAGTCATCATTGAATTATACCATTTAACCATCATATTTATTGTACATAAAAAACCAATGAAAATGGGAAGTCATATGAAAGGAATCTCCAAAGTATGTCAACCATGCACTCTAGATTGCATAGGCTGCTAAAGATACATAAAATGAATCTATGTCATCCTGTTGAGAATATTTTTCAAACTCATCATCAAAATCATCATTTTCCTTCTTATTCTTCTTTTCTCTTCCTTTAAATCTCTTTTGAAATGCTCGTCCTTATTGTAGTTACAAATTTTTACCTTGGAATTTCCAAGAGACTTATGTCTCCCATGGGATTTGGATCTTCCCTTTTTTATCTTCTTGTCTTTCTCCTTTGATATTCGATGGATACTCAAGGAATTATTGGTGGATTTTAAATCTTTACACCTCACCTCCTCTAATACTAAAGCAACCATGACCTCATCAAGCACCAAAATCTTTACACTGCTTCCAATGGTCATTACCAGGTTGTCCCAAGAATATAGAAAAGACTACAAAATGTTCATACAGTGATCCTCCTCATCCATCTTCACTCCAACTAAGATCAACTAGGTCATAATAGTATTAAATGCATTCAAGTGCTTGGCTATATAATCACCATCAACCATTTTCAAGGCAAACAACTTTTTCCACAAAAAAACATTATTAACCAAGGATTTAGATGGACAAAAATCCCCCAACTTCTATCAATGAGTTTCTACATATTTATCTTTAGAAACATTCAATAATACCAAATTGGTCAAACAAATCCTATTAAGGCTTATTTACTTTCCCTCCATCACCACCCACATTTTATATTTCATACCAATGAATTTGGTTCCAAATACAGAAACCCATATATCTCGAGCTACGAGAATATCATCCATCTTGAACTTCTGCAACTCAAAGTTAGTGTCATTAAACTTCTCCATTTCTAATATATATGTACTTGTCATTTCCATGCAATCAAATTTCCTTCTGCGAAATATCCCACTCAAACCTAGATTAGAT
>ML820592.1:83776-99168 GCA_009831015.1 Picea engelmannii
AGGTTTAATAATATTTTCTAAATTATAATTGAAAGGGGACTATAACCCCAGGTGCAACCATCCAGCTCGCAAGAATGGCGCATAAGTAAATCTGGGTGAGAATCGAACATGAGACTTCATTTTACAAATTTTCTTTCATTTACACGGCACTTGCCAATCCATCTACACCCATGCGAGCTTAAAAGTTGAAGGACATGAGGGTGGGCTTTAATCCAAATTATTTTATTTTATTATATTACAACTAAATAGTTTTATTATATTACAACTAATTATTACTAATTTCAAGAAATGATTCTTTTAATATTTTAATCATTTTATATAACAATTTCTTATTAAATTTTTTCATATTTTACAAAAGTTATGAAATTAACTTACACTAACCTACTAAACTATTTTGTTTTATTATATTTCACTAATTTCAAGAAATGATTCTTCTAATATTTTAATCATTTTATATAACAATTTCTTATTAAATATTTTCATATTTTATAAAAGTTATTAAAATTTCAGTTTATAAATTCTAATTTCACCTCTTTTTAATATTATTTCAACTTTTTATTAAGTTAAAATAAATTTCCATTCAAATAATATTTATAACATTTATTTATTTGAAATTCATTAACTAACATTTAATCATTTTATATAACAATTTCTTATTAAATATTTTTATATTTTACAAAAGTTATTAAAATTTCAGTTTAGAAATTTTAATTTCACCTCTTTTTAATATTATTTCAACTTTTAATTAAGTTAAAATAAGTTTCCATTCAATTAATATTTGTAATATTTATTTATTTGAAATTCATTAACATTTGAATATTTTAAATGGTACTAGGTCTACTTTGAAAGTCTTAAAATGAGATGTCCTACAAGTTCCCTATCTTTATATTGATAAAAAAAAAAAATTTAAGAACCTCCTAAATTTATATGTATAATAAATGGGTGAAACCTCATGACACATGGGAGAGTGTGAAGACTATTTTATCAATAACATAATATGTATATATAATTTTTTGGCAAATATTTCACAAAATTATATAATGTTGTAAAATTTGGATGAATCTTTCATTGAATTATAAAATCTTGTGAAATTGTGGCGAATTTTCACATAATTATAAAATCTTAAAAGTCTTAGCGAATCTTTTAAAAGCCTATTAATTTAAATAAATTTGAATCAATGTTCGATCTTGGGAGTATTCCAAGAAAATATGGTAATGAAACACCATGCTAAAACACCTAACTGAAACACGTTGCACACATTAATAAGAATGTTCAATGAATGCATATATGTTGGTGTTGAAACACCATGCTGAAACACTGTGTTGAAACAGGCACGAACAGGACTATGTTAATATATTCAAGTGAGACATTGTTGGGTGCTAAAATTGCCCCTTTTTCCTTATCATTTCCATGTCATTTTCATCTCATTCTCTTGTATTAATTCATCCCTATTGTTTACATTTCCTATTGTTTAGAGCAGATACAATTCATTATTCATTCAACATTGTGTTATGTTAAAACTTAATTCATACTTTACTTGTAAACTAGGATGATGTTTCCTTAGTCTTGACTCCCAATTTGGGAAATTAAATAGTCCTACCTGTAAACCACGGAGATGTAGGTATATGAAAATATGTTGGTGTTGAAAAACTTGGATCGGGATGAAACACACTCCACTCACGAAGAATACTATGTAGAATTAATAATAATGAATGCAGATATGTTGGTGTTGAAACACCGTGTTGAAACACATGGCTAAAACACGTTGCACTCATGAAGAAGACTATACAGAATTAATAAGAATGTTCAATGAATGCAGATATGTTGGTGTTGAAACACCATGTTGAGACACTATGCTGAAACACCGTGCTAAAAAACACACGAAGAAGACTATGTTAATATAATAATAATCTATTTTTTAAGGTCATGACCAAGCCACACCAAATTGGTGTATGAGACCCCCTTGTTTGTGGGACAAGGGACCCCCCTCCGCCCAACAATTCGACTGGTAAAATCTACGGAGGTATACATACCCTACTCCCCTCTGGATTTGAACTTGTGACCTCTTAAGAGGAAACCCATGTTCTTAACCATTAGGCTCACTCAGGTTGTATACTCAAGTGACTCAGTGAGACATTGTTGGGTGCTAAAATTTCTCATTTTTTCCTATCATTTCCATGCCATTTTCATTTCATTCTCTTGTATTAATTCATCCATAGTGTTTACATTTCCTATGAGAACATCAATTCTAGAGAAGGTACAATTCATTATTCATTCAACATTGTGTTATGTTAGAACTTAATTCATAGTTAACTTGTAAACTAGGATGATGTTTCCTTAGTCCTAATTTGGGTAATTACATAATCATACATGTAAACCACAGAGATGTACATATATGCAAATATGTTGGTGTTGAAAAACCGTGTTGAAACACCTGGCTGAAACACGTTGCATGCACGAAGAAGACTATGCATACTTAATAAGAATGAATGCAGATATGTTGGTGTTGAAACATCATGTTGAAACACCGTGTTGAAGCCTGAAACACCATGATGAAACACGCATGAAGAAGACTATGGGCCATGGCCCCACTGATTCCATCATATCTAGCTGGAAAAGTTACTCCACCATTTTCTTCTGTGGTCGTAAATAATAAGTATCTATTAATGGAAGGTACTGATAAGTTGAACATAATTGCCACCTCATATTTTTCTTGTCGACGGTCGTTGGTTAGTGCCCCCATGTACGTGTCTGTGGTTTACAACCTACAGGTATGATTGGTCACTGTGACATGTGTTTGACATGATACTGTGAAATAATGAATGTTCCATGCCCTTCCACATCACCAACAGACGACCAATATCGTCAGTTCAAGTTGGGGGTATCTCATCATCCCTGACTAAATTAACCAACCATCACCATAAACATTCAATTAGCATGGTTGTCAGGTTGATTTTTCCCACAAAATTTGAATAACCACCACCTTTCCAAAAATGCCAACAAATATCCTTCCATTGTTCCGACGCGCTCATGCATGTTGAAGCTATTAGGTCTGTGTTGGGAATTTTGAGCCTGAAACTCCTTTGCAATACTGTAACAGCTAATTACACAAAAGAATGTTCATCATGGGAGGATTTGCAGTCCGTTATGAACTAGTAACCCTCGATGCCCAACATCAGTGCCTAGAAGTCTATAGAATATTTGAAGACGTAGGGTGGGTAGCATATTTCGAGCGGTTGGATGGGTTTGATAGTGATATTGCCCTATAATTCGCTCGGAATTTAACAGGAACGAATTCGCATGTTAGAGGTTTGGAGATTAGTGTAACAGAGGTGGTTATATCCTTTGTTACGGGGCTTCCCAGCACTACAGAAAATGGTTTGGACGAAGGAAAATCATTCCTAATGCAAAGACCAATTTCTTGGAGGAAGGAGAGCAAGTGCAGCCTAGAGGACGTGGCACAACAATAGATCTTTACATCAACCTTGCGACCAGGTTGTTGTTTTCTTAAAGAAATATATTAATGTGAAGGTAGGTACAAGATTTTTAGAAGTGATCAAATTAGCCACTAGTGATGATCCACTTAAATCATAGTTCTCAAACTCTCTCCTTTAATCATGTAATCAAATGCCTTGTTGATATCTTCAAAAGATACCTCATGTGTAATAAATTTATCCAATTCAATCTCTTGCATGTTAAACAATCAAGGAAGGATAGATTAAAATCCTAATTACATATGACAAGCATATATTGTTCTCGTCATAGTACAAACAAAGAAATATGAAAGATGATCATATAATATTATTTATGATTATGGATTGAATAAGTCATTTTTATTGAGAAATCTAAATAAATAAATGAAATAATCATTGAATAAAAATGAACTTCCATATGCTTAAGTGTAGAACAATAAATTATGGAGTGTAAGATCACCTAATCAAAACCTAAGGAGGTTGACAGGGCTCAATACAGCCCTGTCCATGTACAGGGACAAGCCCGAATTCAGGCTTCTCTCTGTACATGGACAGGGTTGTATTCGGCCCTATCAACCTTAGGAGGAGGTTGACAGGGCCAAATATAGCCCTGTCCCTATGCATGGACATGGTCATATTCAGTCATGTCAACCTCCTTTCTAAGTTCATGGGTTCATTGCCAATGTTGAATACAAAATTCCCAAATTCATTTAGCCTTAGGAATTAGTTAATGTAGCAAACAATCCCTATTCAATTGAATAATATACAGTCAGTTTGGAAATCCTAAGGTTAGTTATGAATTGTAATGGCCTCTTTAATCATAACTGTAGATTAAATTTATTTCTAACTGTATAAATTCAACAATAAATTTGTACATTAAATTTATTTCTAACTGTATAAAATCATCATTAAATTTATTTCCAGGTAATTAGTTTAGTTTGTTTTGTAGTTTTTTTTAGTTTTAATTTGTTTTATAGTTTTAGAAGGTTGACAGGGTTGAATACGGCCATGTCTATGTACATGGACACGACTAAATTTGGGTATGTCCCTGTACATGGACAGGGTTGTATTCAACCCTGTCAACCTTAGGACGAGATTGATAGGCCCGAATACGGCCATGTCCATGTACATGGACGGGCCCGTCCCTGTACATGGATTGGCTTGTTTGGGCCTATCTATGTACATGGACAGGGTTGTATTCAGCCCTCTTAGCTTTGTCTTGAAATAACCCTTGCTTGAGTTATGCCCCCCTTAATTCTTGTGTGGGTTTTTGGTTTTGTTCTTTTCTTTTACCTAAAGAAAGTTAGCCTCCTTGACTTTGGAAAAATTTAATTATTGACTTTGTCTTGAAACCACCCTAGCTTGAGTTACGCCCCGATTAAGTGTTGTGTGGTTTTTTGGTTTTGTTATTTGCTTCTTCCTAAAAAAAGTTAGTTGCCTTGACTTTGGATCCCCTCTCTTGACTTGTTTTTTTATTGTTGATTTTTAAGATTTAATAATTAATATTTAATGTTATAAAATATTATTTGTTTAAATTATTTAATTATTTAGTAGAGTGGTTGTGACCCCTCTAGGATAGTTATTCTTGGTGTATTAAGCCACCGTGGGCTAACCTATCCAACCTCTTGTTGTCGCTGATCCCTAAGGGTCTTTTCCATCTTGTCACAAATATCTTCTTAGTTGTTGTTTGGGGATTATGGTTCTCCTTGTTGGTGTCTCCCTCATTTTTTTGTTGGTGTCGCCCTCCTCATCTCCTTGCTAATGCCACTCTGTGTATGTTGTTGTTATATTCTATTGTTGGTGCCACCTGTGTATGTTGTTGGTTAGTCTATTGATAATTTACCCTAAAAGTTCTTCTTGGCAATGTGTTCCAAGTGTCATGATGAGATCTTCCCTGAGGGTTTGATCAATGATTCCTTGAATTTTTTTCTGAGCATATATCTAAGATATCTAAGAGGATAGAAACAACATATCATGTAATATTGTTTCTTGTTTTAGTTTTAATTAAATGTTTTGTCAGTGATTGTTTTTAGGCTTACTAAATTATGGATCAAAAGTTTTAACGTCTTGTTGATTGTAATATAAAAGTAACTAATGTTTAGAAATTAAAATAAATATTTCTTTTTTAGTTAGACATATTTTTTGTCCTTAAATTTTAACATGTTACACATAGATTATCTTAAAAATTACCTTCTACTATTTACACATATATAGATGATCTTCTACATGTCACATTTAAATTATATTTAAATATGTTCATGTTCATTATATATAGCATCATGTAGTAAAAAATATAGTAGTTCTAGTTTTTTCAATATATGTTTGTGATGCTTTGAAGTTGTTATAAATGCTTAAATGCTTGTGTTATAAATTTAATATTTCCATTTAATATTTCTATAACTTATGAACTTTCACATTCATGAATTTTCAAAGGATAGATATTGAGGTGAGATGTCGAGACATGAGTCTCCAACCATTCCTCGCAAATGTTCTAGGCTATCCCATCAAGGAAGAAGAGGAACCCCTTCTTCGATTGAGACTATGAGTGACCAATGAAAATCTAGTGAGAGGAGGAGATTATCAAATTATTATGTGAATATATCATCTCAAGAATGTGCTCAAAATAGTGTATGGATGCAGCCTTCTTAGATAGATCGCACATTAATACTCTAACAACGGAGAATGTAGGGAATATACTAGGACAATAAAATATGTTTGGTAATTTTCTTTGATTTTGTATTTACATGTATTTATGTTTATGTTTAATATATGTGTGTGTGTGTGTGTTTAATTTTCTTATGTTAAATTATGTTGTTAAATGTTATAATTACTTTTAAATGTGTATGTATAGACAATAAGTTTAATGTGAGGGAATATAATGAAAGAGAGAGTGGATATCATGAAGATTCTAATGTTGGTGAAGAGGGTGAAAGTGGATTTAGGAGGTGTTATCAAGAAATAAAAGATTACACGCCTATGTCAACCTATCCTTCGGATGTTGTTGATGAGCTTCCTTGGGAAGGGATTACTGAAGAAATGACCCTCAAGCGATGATCAGGTGTTATATGAAGGTTGAAAAATGATTTGAGGAGCTTAGATGTCCCTCAGAAGAGTAAACAAAGCTTGGATATTCTTTTTCATTCATTGCAAAATTTTATGGATGCATATCAAAATATGGGCCCAACAATTGATAGTCTTATCGATTTGATGAAGAGACGAAAGACGAAGGTGATGGACCCTGATAAATGGGACTTAGTAAAAAGTAGAGTTTCAAAATAAAATGCAATTTATATGTTCAATTTAAAATATGGGCCAAAGTGAAAGATGTTGAAGGTGAAATATTTTAAGCACCCCAACACAGCAGGACATCTTTATAATAGATTTTTGGAAGCATATAGGAAGTTTCCATGGAATGATGAGGTTTCACATTACTTTTCTATAAACTTTTATGCAGATTTTTTCATGGACATGCACCCTGATTATACTAGTCTATCGTTCAATTATTATGGGGCTGGTAAAAGACAGACATATGGCCGGAAAGGGGAATATCGAAATGAAACATTACAGAAGCCTCCACAACCTTTAGTATCTCGTCCAACAGGGGAATTTTCTTCACATTCAGAGTTGTGAGCTACATCAGAGGTTGGAAAAGAGGCCAGGAATGCAATCGGAGAAAATTTGGAATTGATTTTTTATGGTGTTGATGTTGGTTTGAATCGTCAGAGAGAGAAAGCCAATTCTCGAGCCAATTTTGTTTATAAAACAGATAAGGAGTTAGATACCATGTCAGTAGAAAATCTTAAGGAGTATGAAAAAAATTGTTGTAATTGTTGAAGGAGGTCATTCAGAATGATGAACCGAACATTGGATTGGTATGTGTTATAGTTAGTAATTTTTTTATGCATTTGAAGATAGTTTACTTCTAGTTCTACATCTAGATACATATCATTATATCTTTAGAAATAATTGAGTTGTTATTGTCATTAATTACAGTTTGGACATATGTTAAATGAATCTCCAGTAAATAGGGTACTTGATTCCACGAGTTTAAATTTGGATGAGTTGAATCAAGTATGTGTTTCCTAATATCCACATATAAGCACTTTATTTGTCCAATCTCCAATCTTTTGAATAAGATCAACAATATGAAATTTATGTTTTTGTATAAATGTGAACACATTGAATCCTAGATTTAGTTCTTAGTTGTGTTGTTCACAGATCCCTATTCCATCTCCTGCTACTTGGGAAGGCTTGTCCCAATTCTTATTGGGAGAGTTTGAAGAGGGTGGGAGTTCACAGGTATCATTGCATGTTGAAAACAAAACTAGTTATATATGAAAATTGCAATTTGTCATTTAAATTATTAATTTTAAAGAAATTAATGTGTTAAAATTTAAAACTACAATTTAATGTGTTAAAATCATTTAAATTTCATTTTCAAATTTAAAAATTTGAAATGCTTTATATAGCGCAATGTGGAGAAGAGAGTGTCTGAGAGTGTGCTTGAACAGAATGTGGAGAAGGGAGTGCGGAAGATTGGGACTAAGGAGGATGCATCGATACCTGAGAATGATGCATCTATTCATGATGATTCTTAAATGTATGTTCATTGCACATTAGTGAGTTTTAATTTTTTTTTTATGTTGGGCCTTTTATATATCAGTGTTCAAGATTATTTTTGTTGAATATGCTTATATTTTTTACTTTTTTCAAACTTTGGTTTGATCAACTTTTTAGTTTAGTCTTTCATATTCATAGGGTTACTATATAACTTTTCAACGCTTTGATCAATTATTTTCAAATATATAGAACTCCTATATAATCTTATCGTCGTCTAAAATGGTATATTCAATCTTATTTATGTATAGATCATGATGAAGACCTAATTTTAAACTTGAACATTTGATTATTTGAGAACAGACTCTATCACACATCAAAAAAGGGGAAAGCTTCTAAATTTTCTTCGATTGCATTCATTTTCTTCTTGTCCAAGAATAGCGTAGTATGAAAATTTGTGTTTTCTGCATACAACGAAGTTAATTCCTTCTTGGGGTATTGTCAAACTCTTAACTAATTGCTTACTAACCACAAAAACCAACATTCAAGTAGATTTACAAATAATCTATGTATGTGCATGATCTTACTTATGTTTAGATTATGACGAAGGCATATTTCAAAGAGCATTTGATTATATGTAATATGAATATATCCCATGTTGAAATATGAAATATTTAAATGGATTTTGAAGAATAACTTAATATATGTGCAGATTTGTGTTTTCTGCATGTACATGAAAGATTATATGAGAACATATATTCCACCGCAAAAATTGTAGATAAGTATTTTCTGAAGAATAGTTTTTAAAATGGAGATTTGTGAACTTTTATAGATATAAGTAATTTCTTGAAACAATGGCTTAATATGGATATTTATGAGTCCTTTAATTTGAAAGGGCATTTGAGGGCATTTGATTATATGAGAACATATATTGCACTACAGAAGAAGAGATAAGTATTTTACTGCTGAGGAGATATGTATTTAACTATTAAATAAATAAGGTCACTTGGCATGAGAAATTCACCTGATGGATCTGGGACTTTATCCATGAGGAGATAAGTATTTTATTGGAAGAATGACTTAATATGGAGATTTGTGAATTTTTTTCATACACAACTATATTTATTTTCAGGGTATTATCTAACTCTTAACACTAAAATTGGTTACCAAGAACAAAAATTTTCTCTTTAAAAATTTATAGGATTTTAGATAAGATTAATATGGAGAGTATATATTTTGGAAGTTTTTGAACTTCGTGATGTAAGTTTGGTTTAAAAAAAGTGTCAAAAAAGTGTAATAAAAAGAGAGCGATAATCTTAAATCTGTGGAACTCCGGTTGGGTATGTTATTATTTTTTATTGTTTATTTAATATTTAGTTAAATATCTTTAAAATATTTGCTAATAAAGTGTTAATATTATGGTAGCTACAGGAGGCATTTACCCCCACGTGTGAACCTGACGAGAATAGAAGACTCTGGGAGGCAAGAGAAACCCTAATGAGTTGGCTAATAACCCTAGAAGCCTTGTCGACTCAAGAAGATAATTTATATTAGGTTATTAGCCTCCAAGAGAAGAAGTCGGCCAGAATTAACAATAGTATATTGAACAGACACATGCCCAAAAGGATAAGTCAGCCCCAACAAACTGGCAGGATTACTATAAATACAGGGCACTAGTTCTCATTTGTAGCATCTCAGAATTGCAGTTTCCCAGTTGGTGCGCACTGCAATTTCATTCTGGTGCACAGGTTTGGAGGAGGGTTGCAGGTGCAGCTAGTTTCAGTATTGGCTTGGATATCTCTTGGCTAGGGTTTGGAACATCTGATCAACTTTTTGTGATGCGCTATCCTTGGGGATTGATGCGCTACTCTTTGTTTGGCTATCTAGCCTAGGGTTTACTTTCAGAGGAATTCTCAGTCAAGGTTAAGGTGCTCAGAGGGAGGCTTAGGCCTGTGGTTGGGTGACGAGGGTATCGTCAATGGTAAAACGAGCACACCATATTCTATATTCTAACATATTATGGTCCCACACCCCTTCAGTCAACCTAAAACGTTGGAAGGAAACATAGCCGCTAGATATTGAGCTCGTTGAGGAACTGTCGCTAGGGTTACTAGCAGGAGCAGCTTCCAAAAGCACTGTAGCTAGGGTTACCAGCAGAAGCAGTTGCAGAAACCCTAAACCTCTTGTTGAGGCACCTTAGGTGACGATATTGACCTAATCTTTGGATAGATCAGTGTGCCCCAGCCCAGCACATCCCCTGGTACTCTCTAAAGGCCAAGATGTGAAGTTTGGATTTCTAGTCAAATCTAGGGTTTGACCAAGTCAAGCAAGCCATGACAAGCTCTATGAAGTCTGAGAATAAGTTAGATGGAGCCTCTAACTTCAGAGCATGGAAGACAAGGTTTGAACTCATCCTTGCTAAGAATAAAGTGTTGGATATTGTGAAAGGAAATATCGTGAAGCCAGAGTTTAAAGAAGGAGAAGAGAAGGAACCACAAAACATTGCAGCTATGGAGAAGTTCAAAGATGTTGACATCAATGCCATGAGTATCATAGTGGATTCCATAAAAGACCACTTGATACCCTACATCTCCCATATTCACTCATCAAAGAAGATTTGTGATGCCCTAACAAATCTCTTCTCAGTCAGAAACATTGGACAAGTTATGAGTTTGAAGAATAAGCTCCGTGACATGAAGATGAATGATGACGACAGCATAACATCATACTTTGTAAGGATCTCCCAGTTAAGATATCAACTACAAACTATTGAAGATATCACTTTAGAAAAGGAATTGGTGAACATAGTACTCAATGGTCTTCCCAAGACATGGGATGCATTTGCCGCAAGCATGAACACAAGGAAGGAGTACCTGACATTTGAAGAACTTTGGACTTGTGCTCAAGAAGAATCAAGGATCAATGCAAAAGAGAAACCTCAAAAGAAGTACGATGATCAAGCCTTCACAGCAAGATTCAAGAACTTCAGGGACAAAAGAAAGTTCGATTCAAGAAAGAAGCCAAAGCAAAGAAAAGACATTTCAGAAATGTAGTGCTTCAACTGTCAAAAGTACGGTCACTACAGAAATCAGTGTCTTGAGCTAAAGAAAAGGAAGGAGAAACACAAAGCATCGATTGCCGAAGAAAAGGAACCTGTAAAGAAGACTAAGCAGGATGGAAGAGACTTATTCTACTAAAAGGTAACAACACTCTTCTTATTTTCTTATACATATCTTGCTTACATTGTCTTTGTACATATATTGTATATCTATCTCCTGGAAGATACTGTGTTCCAAGAAGAACTATGGAAGAACAACAAGATAAGGATGAATATCATTAGATAATAAAAATCATGTGGAAGACATTACAAGATAAGATCGAAATCAGAATCAATCTTGAAGAGACTTGGAAAAAGCAAAGATAGAAAGAAGTCAACAATCGAAAGGAAACTGGAAAAAGACTCATGACATTTTATAGAAGACAATAAGGATGAAGATGGAAGTGTGGACTCTATTACATATTGTAGAAGACAATAAGGATGAAGACGGAAGCATGAACTCAGCCAGACGAAGGGAGCAAATTATATGCACTTATACATGAAGCAAGGATTAGGAGGGAGCTAATCCTATGATCCATTGAAGATGATGAAATGTATATATCCATGGTAGCAGTCATGAAAGATAGTACGTGTTCAGTTCAATCGCAGAAGAAGACATTTTCGAAGAGTAGCCTTAAAGTATTCCTGGTTGTCCGTCCAGATCTGTGAACCATTGATGAAGGTAAGAAGTGGAATCTCTAGGGCATGGAATCTATAAGAAACTCCATGGACCCAATAGCTAAAGAAGAACATGAAGATTCCAAGAAAGAAGAATCAGAACAACCAGTCATTGTATCAAGAATCACAATATTACCAGCCTAATATGAACTCACTAAAAGCAATCAAGCAGAAGAACCAAAAGTCGTGGTGAAAAACAATGTATGGAAAACCTATGAATGAAAGAATTGCAAGATCCAGAACTAGAGGCTCTCCCAGATGGAGGGAGAAGACTATGATGATTGATTGTTCCAGTACACTAGACATATCACTACATGAGTCATTATATCATTCGCAACATCCATGAGTTGGAATTCTACATCAGATAAATGCAAAGAATGTTCCCCAGAAGAAATTGAGTAAAGAGTGCATGCAGAGCAATCTCAAGACTTTGAGACATACTAGAAAGAGACTCCTATATACAGATAAGAAGAAGACAACTTGGTGGAGAACCTCCAGTGCACAGCAGAAGCGTGGTGAAGATTTCCTATAAAATCAAGATGACTTCTCATAAGATCAGATCTCATGAAGACAGAAGAAGTACCACATGGATATGTTCCAGTTCTCCAACTATGATATACTCTATTGTTCAGATCTACATGAAGCCTTCACAATATTCCAGACTAAAGTACAAGCATTACATTATCCATGATGAAGTCCAGAAAGAAGAAAGTGATTCTCCAATACATATCTCTGCAGATGAGGAGATAAACATACATTTTGGTAAAGCCTCTATTCAAGATGAAAGAACTTGCATAATCAAGCTAGAGCTCGTGGAAATAACTCTCTTAGATGGAAGGGAAGACTCTCCAAACTAGAAGAAAGTACACAAACATTTATTTTGTGATTGAAATAACTCTCCAGTTAGGAGGGAGCATTGAAAATATTATTTATCTTTGTAATTGAAAAATAGCCTAGATTGGATAGATGCTTTCCTATTCGGAAAGTGGATTGAGATTTCTGACGGACAGTGACTTCCCATTGTAGTTAACATGGGAGACAGACTGATTGTTGATGTATTATAAACAACGACTTCCCATTATGGGGAGTGGTCTAGGACAATCATTCTTCTTGGCAGTCACTCTAAGTAGTGGTCAAGTATAATGGTATGCCTCGTCGGGCAGTCATTCTTTCGAAGTTCACAGTTGTGAGTAGTTTCTAAGAATCGTCCGTTTTGGAGGTTGATGCAGGATAGACATTCCTCGAGGGTTATACATTCTCTCCAGGGTACACTTTAGTGTCAGAGGAATGGCCCAGGGTGGGGAATGTTCTGGACAGTTATTCCTCGAGGGCAAACTCATTCTCTCTAGGTTACACTTTGTTTAGTGTCGAAGGAATGGCCCAGGGTAGGGAGTAGTCCAGGATCAGCAATCAGGGATAGTTATTCCTTGAGGGTAGACTCATTCTCTCCAGGTTACACTTTGTTTAGTGTCGAAAGAATGGCCCAGGGTGGGGAATAGTCCAGGATAGTCATTCCTTAGGCAAAACTCATTCCCTCCAGGTTACACTTTGTTTAGTGTCGGAGGAATGGCCCAGGGTAAGGAATGGTCCAAACATTTCTCGAGGGAAGACTCATTCTCTCCAGGTTACACTTTTTTTAGTGTTGGAAGAATGGCCCAGGGTGGGAAATGGTCTAGGTTCAAAAATCAGAAGCAATCCTTCTTCCTTGGTTGAGAAGAATGGGGCAGATAGCCCATTATTGATATTCTATATTGAGGGCAGACATTCTTTCAGACCTCACATATGTGAGTGAAAGATTGGCCTAGATGATTATTATTGATGTTTTATACTGAGGGCAGACACTCTTTCAGATCTCACAGACGTGAGTGAAAGATTGGCCCAGTTGATTCAATTTTTATCATAACATTGTTTCTATGCAGATGAAGACTACTGTGGTGGTAGACATTCTTTCAAATCTCACAAGACATGAGTGAAATATTGGCCCAGATGATACAGTTTCTATCATAACATTGTTTCTATGCAGGATGCTCTCAGATGTTTGTTATGAATACTATATGATAGTAGATGAGGACTACTGTGGTGAATATGTTTCACCGTTCGCAACCATACGTTGTTGATCAAGTACTTATGTATTACTTGATGTGGTAGTGAACCACTGGATTGTAGTTATGTACTGCTATGAATAGACACAAGTGTGTTCTATCCTTGTTCTAATTTCCTTGAAGACTATCAACAGATTATTGGAGATGATGATCATTTAGATGAATGATGAACAGATATTTTCCAGACGGAAAACAGTTCAGAGATTTTACTCCTCTTGTATCACTCTATGGTGAGAGTGACTTATCCAACATCATATCTAACTACTCAGATGAAGTATGGTTTCAAGAGATGATGCAGTTGATGATGATGGTGATGCTCATGATCTAGTCATGAAATAGTCTAGATGACTATATTGATGCTACCGAGTAAATGGTATATTTTGTGCTCAAGTCCATTACCAGTAAATACCTCTCTAGCTAGGAGGGAGTGTTAATATTATGGTAGCTGCGGGAGAAATTTACCCCCACCTGTGAACCTGACAAGAATAGAAGACTCCAGGAAGCAAGAGAAACCCTAATGAGTTGGCTAATAAACCTAGAATCCTTGTCGGCTCAAGAAGATAATTTATATTAGGTTATTAGCCTCCAAGAGAAGAAGTCGACCAGAATTAATAATAGTATACTGAACAAACACATACCCAGAAGGATAAGTCAGCCCCATCAAACTGGCAGGATTACTATAAATACAGGGCGCCAGTTCTCATTTGCAGCATCTCAGAATTGCAGTTTCCCAGTTGGTGCGCACTGCAGTTGTAGTCTGGTGCGAGGTTTGGAGGAGGGTTGCAGGTGCAGCTGCAGCAGCAGCTAGTTTCAGTATTGGCTTGGATATCTCTTGGCTAGGGTTTGGAACATCTGATCAACTTTTTGTGATGTGTTATCCTTGGGGATTGATGCGCTACTCTTTGTTTGGCTATCTAGCCTAGGGTTTTCTTCCAGAGGAATTCTCAGTCAAGTTTAAGGTGCTCGGAGGGAGGCTTAGGCCTGTGGTTGGGTGACGAGGGTATCGTCAATGGTAAAACGAGCACACCATCTTCTATATTCTAACATAAAGTATATATGTTAATTTGTGTTATTGTTTTTTTTATTATTGTTTTTTATTGGTACAGATGTTTCCATTATATTTGGTGGAAAATATGTTCACATTATATTTGGTGGAAAGGATTATGTTGGAGGATGAGATTTAACTCTTTTGGTATGTATGCCAATATGTCATTAATAGCAACTTGTTTTATTTATCTAAAATGATACATGTGTACATTTTATTTTAAATTTGTACATATATTTTATTGTAATTTTTGAATTTTTGAATTTGACAAATGTTTTCTTTTGCAGATATGAAGTGATCTATCTTAAAGCGATGGCTTAGAGTCCATAATTTTGGAGTTGAATGTTTTAATTAAGCCTCTTAGTTTTTGTTATCATCCTAAAATGGATGTCGAACCTATGTATTTGGCGGTGTTACAACTATTTAAACTTTCATTATAT
>ML820592.1:99321-116092 GCA_009831015.1 Picea engelmannii
TTATTTCTCTTATATTGTTTATGATGGTGGAATATATTGTTTATTGCTTCATCTTTGATTTCTCCTATATTGTTTATGATGGTGAAATATATTGTTTATTGTTCATTTATACATAGTCAATAGCTTATAATTTCAATTTTTATGTTTGTGATGATGAAAGGATAATTTATGTTTTATGGTCAGCTTATAAATTCAATTTTTAGTATCTGGTAAAAGGTTAATTTATGTTTTATGATACTGTGTTGAAATTAAAAATATTTTATTTCATTTTATTTATAAGCATCATTGTACTAAGTTAGGTACAACTTATAATTTCAATTTTGTTTGATTTGCAAATATGGTTGAAAATATTCTTGAACAAATCATCAAATTATAGTTTCTAATTTATAATTTCAATTTTGTTTGATTTGAAAATATGGTTGCAAATAGTCAAAAAAATCATCAAATTATAGTTTCTCACTTTGTATCCCTTTACCTCAAACGACACTCAGAGGGTTGAAAGATGTGATTGATTCTTCCTTGAAGGCTAGCAATCATGTGGGATGTATGTTCCTCATACACAGTTGAGCATTTTGAGGTGAGCCGATAAAAAGGTAGACATATCGCGACATCCTGGGGAGCACTTTGTCAATGGAAAAAGTCAGGGTAAGCGCAAGAAGGGGTGTGAGAGTGATTGTTCAGAATACAGTGGAGTTAATTTTGTAGTGATGGGAGATCTAGGTAGTTATCAAATTATAGTTTCCCGGTTTGGAGCCCCTTACCCCAAACGACACTCAGACATGAGGGTTGAGGACTAGTGGGTTGCTCAAGTTAGGTTTCAGACTTCTCAATTGCTTCCTATTAATAATATTAGAATGGAAAAAACAAAAAAAAATATTATATATTAAAAATATATGAGAGCTTCTTATGAGAGTGAAAACATAAAAAGAAAGTCTGATTCCATAGTGATGAAAAATTAGTATTAGACTACCAAGGTAAAAGTCAGTTTTCATTGGGTGATATAGATTTTATTCCATTCCATTCAACAAGTGATAATCAATTGACTTAAACAATGATTTTGTAAATTTAAGAATATTGATCATCGCATCAATATAGGCCCCTCCTTTATTTTGATAGGGCGTAGACTCCTATCAATCCAAAATTTAGTAAAAACTATGAACTCAAAATTGAAAATTCACAATGAAATGACAGTCCAGAACTAAACTGGTTATGTTCATCCTTGGTTTCTTTATTGAAAATTCACAATGAAATGACAGTCTAGCACTAAACTGGTTATGTTCTTCTTTGGTTTATTTTTTAGCTTTCAATATATTTATTCAAGAAAATGTGAAATAAAATATACTTTGAAATAAAAATTGAAATAAATCCATGATCTAGAACCTATTTTAATATGTAAAATTAAAATATACTTTTTTTAAAGTAAAAAAGGTGTTTCCTATTACTATGCTATTATAGTACAAAAATGTCAAATGTCAACAGTCTGCCACATGTTCAGCCAAATTAGTGGAAACTGGAACAAGTGGCAAACTGTGATACTTTTTTTCCATAGTGCTATCTGCCATCTGATCTACCAAACGGAAACCATAGTAGGTGGTGGATTCATGTTCTTATAGAATTGTTCTAGAAGCCTAAGACAATCTAGAAACTGAGAAAAAAAAACAAAATTGTAAAACCGTGTCGTCCTAGTATAGAGATCTAGGCGAGAATTGTACAAGGAACCCATTGCAAAGAACCATAAATTAACCATTAGCACCTGGGGGTATGTCGTCTAGAGATCCGGTGAGAGGGTCGTCCCCGGGCTGGAGCAATAAAGGCTTCGCAGAGGTCGGGAAGCACTGGTTATCAGGTGCATTCAAGAATATGTTATACAACATGTTGATCCATTGACTCATGAGGGTGTCCCAATGGATTCGGTCCACCATTTGGCTCCTTAACTCAAATATGAGCTCTAGCTTCTCTGGGCTGAAGAGAGGAGGCAGAGCAGGGAAGAACAGACTTTCACCTTGGTGCAAGCTTCCATGCAGTAATTGTGGATTTACCCTCAAAGGAGCCCGAGTGAGTTTGACCAATGTATGTTCCAAGTACAGTGAGACTTTCCTTCACCATCACCTTGTGTAAGTACCTAAATATTATGGCAACTGAAGACACCAATTCACAGTGAGTCCCTGGGCGGGTACAGTCGACAGTCCAATCCAAAACGTATGGGCAGGATAACAAGTCTGAAATAAACCCGAAAGGCTCCCACACATAATCGTGGGTATACCTTCCAGTGACCCCCAATATATGATCCGACCACTACAAATAGTTGAACCACGGAGGGATAATCTCTGTAATTCGCTTGAATGCGACCTCATGCGTAAACCCTGTGTGAGAGGGGGATCCCATAAAAACAATACGACAATTTGATTTGACTCCCCCTAGCTTAGGATGCTAATGTTTGTTTTGAAAACTTTAGAGAGTTGTACTCACAGCCTAATCCAAAGTGATAACCCTAGTCTACTATTGGTGGAAGATCCTAAAAACAAAAATGTTCTAGATAATTTTTAATTAGCATTTGTTTAATAATTGTTCTTTACTCAAAGGGTGCATGAAAGTGAAACGGATGGAATGTGCCTCAATCCCCAAAAAATGTATAAAAGATGATAAGTAATCGTTTCTTTTCGATGAATGTTTATTTTAAGGGAGAGAGAGAGAGAGTTTTTTTCACTATCAAACACTAATAAGGAATGTCCTCAAACAAATTTTCTCAATCAAATCTAATGTGATGCTAAATTTTTTTAGAAATGTCTTCTAATATGCAAATCAATCACTAGGGTGTCTCTTTATTGTTTGTGTGCGAATAATGATTAATTCAATACGACACTTCCCCTACCAATTAACCTTTTAGATCAAGGAAACTCAGACAAGCGTAAGCAGGTTTCGTACAAACAACACACCCTCTTGCTATGATCGAAAACAAGAAGCAAAAAAGAAAACAAAGATAACAAAGAAAATCAAGAATTTCACACAAAAGAGAGATGTTCAAGAACAATGAAATCAAAAAAAACCAAATGAGAAGATTCGTAGACTTCTAATGTCCTTCACTAGAGCTTTTTGCTCAGTCAGATAGGAGAGAAAAAATAGTAGATTGATTTCAGACTCCCAACAGCAAAAAAAAACTCAAAAAATAATGAAGAAGGCCACAAAATCTTAACAACAATGTATTTGTTCCTTAGAAGGAAGGATGTCAAAGTTCAGTGGGAAGAAGCATTGACTCATAGAGAGGCTCAACAAATGAGACACAAAGATTGGACCCTAGAAAAAGAAATTCTGGAAAGGTTTTTTGCCAAAAGAGGGCTGGTGCTCTAGTGTAAGGGGCACCAAGTGTTATAGCGCTCTGTCTAACACATCCAGAGAGCCCTGGCACTATGCTAACATGGTCACAGGGGTTCCAGGCTTAAAAATCTCATGAAAATGTCCAGAAACCCAAAATTTCAGTCAAATTTTGGCAATCAAGCTGAGTGTGATGGGATAAGGAGTCAATCAGCATATGAGATCAAACAAATGGGGTGAACAAGGTCTGAAAACAATCAAAGGGTAAGATAAGTTCTATGAGGAAAAATCAAAACCAAAAGTTTTGATTTGATTCCCCAGTGGAGTCGCCAGTTTCTATTGAAGTAAAATCTTCCTGCGGACAGGTAGATATCCTCGAAGAGCTAGACTCTTAACTCTAAGACAGAAAGTGCTTATCATGGTCACTGACTTCCTATTAGGCCTACACAAACTAATGCATGAAGAGGAAGGAGGAAATACGTACCTTTTACCGGTGTTTGTCCCTGCATGCTCCAAATTGAACTCCAATCTTGAGCTCCTTGATAAGCCCTGTAGATGAACAAAGTACAACCACTTCCTATTCTATCAAGATTAGTTCGAAGCAGACCTATATACTTAGAGACAAATTCATGTAATGTCAAACACAAATTAGAAAGAAACAAGCCAAGCATATTACATTAATGAGGACAAAACGTTACTTATAGCCATACATGGAATGTAGCAGTTTCGTCAAGTTCTCCTTGCCTAACCCTTGCTCAAAAGCTCCACAATCAGAATGATGATAGCTTCATTGATTAGCCTCCACTTCACTATGTGTTTCCTATGAGATCATAGGTTTCATGCTTCTTCATCCAGATTCCCCTTTTCACCATGAGAAAGCTTTCTTATATAGCCTTGGAGAGGCTCAACCACTTGAGATATCTTTAGGGAAAGTTGAGGATTCTCCTCCTTGAGTTAGGGATCTTCCCTAAGATCATGGCTGGACTAGGGGTTTAAATCCAACGACCTTCCAAGATTGAAAAGATCTTTCCCCCATTCATCTCAACAAACCAACTGCTGCCCAGAATAGGCAGCACTCCCTCAAAAGGTCCATCAGAGCGTTATAGCGCTCCCAAGTAGGCTTTAGGGGGGTGCCAACACTCCTGAGAGTAGGAGAGTTCCCTCAAAAGGGATGATACAGTGTTATAATGCTCCCTGATAGCTTATAGGGGGTCGTCATCACTCCCAAGAGAGGTATAGGGGAGCGCTCTCCTCCAAAAACTCAGTTTTTTGGCTTCTTTCAGATGGCAAGAGGTTCATAACTCCAGTTAACCATTCTTACTCTTCCAAATCAAGTGTTTGACATGTGTCAAGTGTCCTCCTTGTGTCGTTATAGTCATGACATAGGTATCATGGCAGTATGCTTCCCTGACACTTGCGACACTTGTAATGATGACACCTGTGACACTATCGAAGCGAGTAATTTCTATGTGTAACAGCGAGAGGATTGTGGACAAGAGGAGAGCGGATGGGAGGGTTGGGAGTGAAAGAGTCTCATGTTCCTCTCTTTCCAAAGTTGTTAAACTATGAATCTTGGTAAGATTTTCCAGGTTTTTTTCAGGATTGGACTTTTATAAGAGTAGGTTCCCCAACCCCTTATTATGCTCATGATGTTATCTTTGACCTGTTTGGTTCTTCTCATGAGTTGGGTAGCTTGATTCCATATTTCCTCACTGAGTGTATAGTTATTTAGGAGGTACTATGTGGTTTCTACCTGTTGATAGCAGAGATGGTAGATTGAGGGACCAATAAAACCTCGTCTTTGTAGATTGTCCTAGGTTAAGATCTTATTTTGAAGAAGGAGCCAGAGGAATGTGGAGATTTTGGGCCAGAATTTTGATTTCCAAACTGTTGTCCAGATGCAGTCTTTTTGCAGAGTTTGAATGTTTTCATGTAGAGTATATCCCTCTTTGAGAGTGAAGTTTCCATGGGGTGTGTGTCCCCATCTAAGAATATCTAGATCTATGCTTATATGGATTCATCTTGGGATAGTTGCTTGCCTCCAGTTCTGCAAGTCGCAATTCGTTGCTACTTGAAGTTCCTGATGGTTTCATTTCCAGCTTCACTGGGGAGAGTTGTTCGGGGTGTTTTTCCACATATCTGCTACTTTGCAGGTGGCAAGCTCTTGTATGTGATTTTCATAGGATTGTATATTTTATTCCAATTGGAGGGGTGGCAGTTGTTGCGAGGAGTCTATCCAGAATAGGGCACTCTAGCCATTGCTAATTTCCCAGAAAGCGTGTTCCTGTATTAGTGGCCTATTTTTCCAAGCCGCATTCCAGATGTTGGACCCATGAATTTTTTCCTGCATCCTGATCAGATGGCTTTGTTGTGTGTTTGGGGCATATTTGTGTTTCCATAGATTTGCCCAATTTTCTATTGGATTTTTGAGCCATCTCCACAAAATTTTATCTCCCATGGTGTTATTTAATTTTCCAGGGTACCAAAGGCCCAGATCGCCTAGAGATATGGGCTTACAAACTTTATCACAGCTAACTAGGGTCCATTTTTTGTCTGGGTTGTGGTCATGCCAAAGAAAGTTCCTTTGAAAAATCTTTATTTTGTTTATGACGAATTGGGGGGCGGCTAGGTTTGAGATGAGGTAGGAAGGGATGGCTTGAAGGACAGACTTTAAGAGGGTGATTCTAGCAAGGAGGTTGAGGGAGCGGAAGGTCCAATTGCTAAGACGGTTGTAGATGGAGAGGAGGAGAGAATCCCATGAGATGTTTTTGGCAGTTGAATCTAAGAGAGGACGGAACTTAGTTTGTTTTCTTCTTACGTTGTGGCAGTTTTTAAAAGCATTGTATCATTAATAAATTGGTTGTGGCAGGTTGTTGGTTGAATCCCGTGAAGAGGGAGGCCTTGAAGGGATCCATTTTGAACTGAGTCTTTGATATAGCGACCTAGGCCTTCAACCATTATGACAAAAAGGAAAGGGGAGAGGGGGTCACCTTGCCTTATTCTTCTTGGAGGTGAGAAGGATTGTGAGGGTGCACCGTTCTCAAGGATTGAGAAGAAGGTTGAAGAAATGAGGTTCGTTATCCAGGATATCCATTCCTTACTAAAATTGAAAGCCGTTAGGACAACTCTCATGAACTATCAGTTTAATTTGTCAAAATCTTTTGAAAGGTCAAGCTTTAATAGCATACCTGGTGTATGGGTGATTTTGTGGAAAAGAATGACACTATCCATGTTTTTCCTTCCTTCGATATACCCATATTGCTCCTTGGAAATGATGAAGGGGAGGATTGGCTTGAGTCTTAGAGATATGACCTTGGAGATGATTTTGTAGATCACATTGCAGAGTGTTGTGGGTCTGAAATTCTTCGGATTTGTAACCCTCTCTTCTTTGGGTATTAGGGTAAGGAAGGTGGCATTGAGTGCTTGGAGAACTTTCCCTGAGGTGTGAGATTCTTCTACTAACTCCCACACTTTGTCCCTTAGCATTGGCCAGCAAGAGTGGAAGAAGTGCATTGTGAAGCCATCTGGGCCTGGATATTTTCCTGTGGATAAGTCCTCGATAGCTTGATCCACTTCTACCTGTGCTATGGGTGTCATCAGGGCTTCATTCTTCGCCTGGGTGATTAGAGTTGGGATGTTTTGGGTCACCCTCTCTATTGTTGAGGTGCGGTCCACATGGGGTTCTAAGAGGAGTTCCTTGTAAAATCCTGATAGCTCGTGCATTATTTCCTGATGAGTTAATAGGCTAGTGCCCAACGAATCTTCCAGATCCATGGAAGAATTTGGTTTTTTTCTCTCCCTCTTTGAGCCATTGAACCTAATATTTATGTCTCCAAAGGATTTCTTCCTGCTTGTATCTTTCTTCCAGTTGCCTTTTAATATTCTAATATTCCTGTTGTTGAGTTATTGTGTGCCCGGTATGAATGATTTGTTCTTGAAGGGCCTCTAGTTTTTGTTCCAGCAGTTTCCTTTCCTGGAAGATATTCCCGAAAACTTCTTTGTTCCATTTACGCACCTGTTGTTTGAAGTGTTTTAGCTTTTGATGGAAGCAGTACATTTTGGTTCCCTTCTGGATTTTCGTCGTGATCCACCAATGTCGATCTAGCTCCTGGAAGTCCAGGTGGGAGAGACAGAATTTCTCAAATTTGAAGGGTTTGAGCTTGAGGGTGGCTATTATGTCTACCAAGAGCTAAACGGGCCAATGGTTCGAGCCTGCCTTCAGAAGGATGTTGGATTCTACCAATGGGCCTTCCAAAAGGAGAGTTTTGGAGATAAGGAAATGGTCTATCCTATAGGCTATTTTTTGGTGCCTCGATCGCTTGTTGGTCTAGGTGTAGGTGACATTTCCATTATCTATGTCAACCAATTTGAGGTGATCTATGAGTTCTTGAAATTTTAAGTTGTCCTGTTCCAAGATTTTTTCCCCCTTCTTTTTTCCTCCAGCATGAGAATCATATTGAAGTCTTTGTTGATTATCCATCATTTGTGCTTAGCTAGAGAGCCTAGGTAAGCCAGACTCTAAAGAAAGAGATCTTTGTCTTGGTTGTTCTGTGGTCCATAGGCGTTAGTAATCATTCCATCCTTGTGTGAACTAATGGCATGGTAGTGAGTTGTGAGAGTGCTTGGAGTAGAGAAGCCTTTGTCTAGGATAACTGTGGCAGGGTTCCAAAGGATGGCAAGGCCCCCTGCGGCTCCTTTCAAGTCCAAGTGATATGATTCGCAGTTGTGCCAACATATTTTAAAAATGTCTTCTGCGGTTTTCCCCATGCATTTTGTTTCTTGTAACAAGAGAATATCAAGGTTTTCCGTCTTGATGGAGTTTCAGAGAATCCTTTGTTTGGATCTCCCATTTAGGCATCTGATGTTCCAGGTGAGGATATTCATTATTGACAGTTTGGTGGGTGGGAAAATGAGCTCTCTGAGAGCCTTTGTATCTATCTCTAGTTGATCATATAATTTCCTGCCTCCTTTATTAGTTGGTGTGCCGAACTTCTCCCACGTCTTTTGTTTTCCTTTGGGTGTCTTCTTAGGTCTGGGTTTGGGTCCACACTGATACTGAGTCTTGATTTAGCTCTTGCTGATGAGTCCATAAATACCTTATGGACTTTTCTAAGATGTTCTTCTCATATGGCTTGTAGATCTTTCTTTTTGAGTGCTTCTTCTAGCCTGTCTAAGTCAATTTCGGCTAGGTCTTGCTCATCCATTTCCATGATTGTTTCTCCTTCCCTTTCTGGTTGTTTCCTTGAGTCTGGAAAAGCCTGTGGGTCTTCTTGGTTACCTAGAATCGGGTGCACCTGTGGCTTCTTATCTTCCTTGTTATTGATGTGATATTTTTTTACCGCTTTGTGTGGGCTCTCCACTTTGTCTGCGTCTAGGAGGTGGTTAAGGGCTTCAAAGGAGTTGGTGTTGGGGTTCTTTATTCCATTTTTAGTGGTGGGTTTCTTCTACGATTCTGAACCTGGGTAAATCCATCCTTTGGTTTCTCTTCATCTTTTTCCTTTGGGGGGGGCATTTAGGGGGAAATCTCTCAATAAGTACACTTTATTAAAATTATACTTTAGGGGGGAATATATTCTATTTTATTAAAATTATACTTTATAAAAAAATATTAAAATTATAAGTGTAATAGTGCCTCTATTCTATTTTATTAAAATTATAATTTATAAAAAATCAAATAATAAATTCTTTTTAAATTAAAAATGTATTTTTTAAAATATAATTTAAAAAAAAAAAAAATCCTGGCAACTTTTTTGAAAACTCCCATTTCAAAATTCAAGCCAGTTATTTGAATCCATCCATTCTATAAAAATCCATGAAATAGATTAAAACCAAAATAATCTTCTATTGAACTGGAATCCACATAATTATATAGAAATAACCACTCATATATGTTGATCCAACAATCACTTGCCATATTTCAAGAAAATATCTCCGAAAAATATCCCGTGAAAAAGGTCAAAAGGTAGAAAGTTTAGACTAGATGTAAAATGACATTGTCTAACTGTTCTATGTTTTGGCCATTTTCGTCGGAATCTGACTGATATCTGCAAGGTTTTGGCCTTCTTCGGCTGAATCCGAGGAGTTAAATCTATACTAAATCACAATTTTTTGTTGTTTAAATTGCATTTCTGAATACATAAATGAATTTAGCTTGCTAAAAAATCCTAGAACACTGAAATTATATAGAAATAACCATTAATATATGCAAATCCAACAATCACTTGTAAAATTTAGATAAAACTTTTAAGCAATAATATACACATAAGATTATTATAATTGATAAGTGTCAGTGTACTATTAATGAGTTTTAGATGAAACTTTTAAGCATTAATATACCCATAAGATTATTATAATTGAAATAAGATTATTATAATTGATAATTGACAGTGTATTGTTAGCTCAACTTGCATTTCAAAGAATTCATTGTTAGAGATAATGCCTCATTTATGATGCATACTAGAGTTAGGAATTGGTTTGGTTTGTTGGAGAATGTTGAGAGATTCTCTCAACCTCTCCCTCCAAGAGTGGAATAAGTTGGATCTATCATCTCACTCCAAATATATATACCTGATGTATCTATGTTTATTGTATGTAATGCAAACTATTATTATTGTGTGAGTTATTCATGTGCAATGGTGGCTCTCCATATTCTCAATTTAGTATCAGAGATTGGATGGGCTTAATCCCTCATGGGAGTGCCCAGGAAGATGTGATAACCATGGGAGCCTATTCTCTGTAAATATGTTTGAGAGTGGAGCGTTTTGTTTTCTGTGTGAGGGTCCTGTGTGTGCTTGATTTGAGATTGTTTTGCATTGGAACAAAATATCCTGGTGTGCTGAGCATTAGCATGTTTATCTATGTATAACTATTGAAATTCGATCTTCAAGGGAATTCAACAAATGGTAGTGTATCCATAGGATAATTCAGTATCGAGATTGTCCTTTGGGAGGTCGAGAAATGCCAGCTCTACAAAGAACGTCAAAGATGGTCAGAATCTTTTGTACTTTAAATGTGTCAAATGGGAAGCTCGAATGTGTGGATAAGAAAAGAGCAAAAGATGAAAGATTCAGAGTGGGTGTAAGCGTTGATGAAGACCAGTCAGGCAAATGACAAATTTTGTAATTGTGATTTCAGTATTGTAAGTTTTTTGTAATGTAGGCATTAAGGGGGGGTGTTAGAGATAATGCCTCATTTATGATGCATACTAGAGTTTAGGGATTGGTTTGGTTTGTTGGAGAATGTTGAGATATTCTCTCAACCTCTCCCTCCAAGAGTGGAATAAGTTGGATCTCACTCTAACTATATATACCTAATGTATCTTTGTGTATTGTATGTAATACAAACTATTATTATTGTGTGAGTTATTCATGTGAAATGGCAGCTCTCCATATTCTCAATTGTCAAAAGACCCGACAGCTTCAATCTCCAGGAGTGTAAGGAATCTTGCTCTCAAAGATAAGCCCATGAAATTTGTGGGTGGGAGTTGTAAATATAATGTATTACTAGAACAACCACAAACTCATGGCTGGTAAACGCCGAAAGGTTTTTGTTGGCCCGAAAAATGAAAGGCAACCATAAAATGAAACTCACAGCTACCCATGACCATAAATGGTTACTCCTTTATGTGTAAAAACCCTAAAAACATCATGTTTTTCTTATAAAACCCTAAACTATGAAAAAAAATGTATCAATAATGAAGATCGAAAGTCAATATATTCCACATTTTTATGATGTTCTATTTTTTCAAATTCTAAATAAAAAAAAATTATAAAACCCTAAAAGCATAATGTATGAAGCAATAATAATTTTATGGTATAAGCTTCTTTGAAATCTTAAATTATTATTTTTTTTAAAACCCTAATTCCATATAAAGAAATATCCCATTATGAGAGGAGATACGGAATTATACAAGGGTAAACCCAATGACCTAATGAACCTAAAAACGATCTAGGATTCCACATGGATAGACCCAATGACCGAATGAAACTAAACCTCATTCAAACCACCAGGGATAACTCGAGAAAAACCAGGGTGCTCTTACACCTAAAGATCTCATGATACATAATTATGTATCTGTAAGTACATGGGAAATATAAGAAAACTTGGATCGGCCACAGTCAAAGAAATATTGTTGAAGCCGAGTCCATCTGGATGGGTGGCTGTAGCGCTCCTCCTCCTTCATTTGAATGATATGCGTCTGTCTCTACACGTGATTGTTTGATTCCCGCAGCCAAATTATTAGAATATCTATTACAGCAGCCCGTCTTATTGCGAACTGGTTCATGAGAAGTAGAACCGTAGCTAATTTCACTGCTGGAGTCGTTGCCTTGAAATCTAGTTCCCCATAATGTTTGTTTGTTCATTTCCTTTTGTTTTAATGATGGTATGAGAAAACATTTGCCTATGGAGCTGCAAGGAAATATGCCCAGAAGTAAAGCTACGAGCGCCCTCCTTGCAAGAGGGGAAGGTGTCGTTGTTAATTAGACTTCATCGTTGTGGAATAAATGATCTGTATTTCTCACATGACACAATTCTTCTTTTGAATCCAATTCAAAATTGGCATGAATTATATCATGGTCGACATCTTATCCGTTGTTATCATGAATATCTCCTCCCTGCAAAGAATCCTGGCATAAATTAATCGGTTGTCTGTATAAATGTGAGAGATTCCAGCTAAAGTAGCACTCGTTCTTCTTTGGAGAAGCTGATGATGTAATGGATTGAGAGGACGATTGAAGCAGCAACAACAGAAGCGTTGTGGGCGCTTGGAGGCAACTTGAGAGGAGCTGGTGATGACTCATTGCCTCCAAGTGCCTACAACGATTCATTGGCTCCAAGCACCCACAATTCGTTGGCTTCAAGGGCCCACAACGATTTTGCTGCTGCACATGGCCATAAAATGAAATGTGACTTTAATATTTGTTAATCACTCAGACATAGCAATCAACTAGCCACCATAGTAAATTTTAAATATGATTAAGTAAAAGTAAAAAAATAAACTTGTAAACGGATGTCTTTATAATAGTGAGGAAGTTAGTGGTTGAAATCACAACCATTGATTTATTGGGACGACTAAGAATATTCCATCAATATTTAATCTTGTCCATACAAAACTGATTAAGGACTAAAAACCTATTAAATGTGCCCATTATCAATAGGTGTACACCTTTCGGCGTAAATATATTTCGACGTCGATAGATTCATGGTCACATAAAAGGGAAATATTATTCAATATCCACATTGCCTTCTCGGAGTTGAAGGAAGACCAAATCCAGCTGGATAGCCATAATGGATGGACTGCTTACGAGTGTATCTAGTGGACTCATATTTCCTAGACTCAGTCTTTCATCCCACGGAGGAGAGGGGAGGGGAGGGGAATAGATGAGTTCCAGAGAGTATTAAGTTCATTGTAAAATGTTAATTATGTTCGCAAACAAATTTTCTATTTATTATAATTTTAATAAAAAAGTGATAGGAATTTAGATATAAGTTCCATTATACTGTACTTTGTAGATAAGACTG
The DNA here is from genome assembly GCA_009831015.1 of Picea engelmannii. Lineage (NCBI taxonomy): Eukaryota > Viridiplantae > Streptophyta > Pinopsida > Pinales > Pinaceae > Picea > Picea engelmannii. Next base: position 112,156 of record ML820592.1, read on the forward strand.
TACAATATTTTAAAGAATTTCATATATTTTCAAGATCATTTATATTAATAAAAAAAATTATTCTATTAAAAAATTTATTCCTTTATATTAAATTTTATTTTATTAATTTTTTTTTTAATCAAATTTTATGTAAAAATAAAATTACAAATTTTTTATCTCATAATTGAAATAATTTAATAGTTTGAATAATAAACCCTCTCCACTATCCTTATATATATATATATATATAAAATTTTATGACTGACTTGTTATTTTCATAAGAAACACAGAGGAAATGATTTGGAACTAAAGTTTAGTAAGATTTAATGAAATGGATGTAAAGTTTAGTAAGTTTTGTGTTTTATTAAATTGATGTAATTTGATTTTATGATGACATTCAACATATGTTTAACATGATGTCATTATTTGTAGTGTACATGTTTTCGCTAAAAATATAAAAATTTTAGAGAATCTTATTCATTTTTAAAGTATAAAAATTTTAGAAAATCTTATTAATTTTTAAAATATTAAATTTATTGTTATAAAAAAATTTAATTATTTAAAAAAAATTGAAAAATAAATATTATTTAAAAAAAAATTATTTAATCAAAATTAAAAAATTAAATACAAAACAACTAGTAAAATACCCATTAAGATTTTTACTACCCATTAAGATTTTAGTGGTTAATGGAAATGCCAATTTAAATATAAAAGCAAGGATTAAACAAGTCAACAAATAATAAAGGTTGACTAAGCATTGTACTTGGACTTTTAAATATCTAGTTTTGTAGTTTAGATGTGAACTCAAATTATAAAAGAAGAAAAATTGATTGTGAAAATGGAATAAGTACTATATACATTATTTTGGTTATTGAGATTTACATTTTAGAGATGAACTTAAGTTTTTTTGATACATAAATTTTTAATAATGGAAACATGACTAAATATTATTGATTAATATATAAACTTGATTAAATACTATTTTTTGTGTTTGGTCATTAGGATTTTACAATTCAAAAGTAAAAATTAATTTATAAATAAGTAAAACATCAATTAAGAAATCAATTATAAAAACATGATTAATTACTTTTGTTAAGGTTTCGTTATTAAGATTTTACAATCTAAAAGTAAAATCTAGTTTATGGATGAATAAAACATCAATTAAAAAATCAGTATATTAAACATGAAGATTTTAATTACAAATTTACTTTTTGAACATTCATCAACAATCTCTATAACTATAAGTGGACAATTATAGAAGCATTCAAAAATTAAAAAACAAATATTAAAGTCTCTCAACTCAATGATCACGAAATAATTGTTTCTTAACTAAATAATTGTTTCTTTTTTTAGAACATGTAACTTTTGAAAAAAAAAAATACAGTTATATCTTTTAGATACGAAACATTGAATAATGTAAAATTTATTTTGAATTTATTTACTAACTTCCTCCATTGTTGTTTGTCTATTCTGGTTTTAACTAACCTTCTCAACTGTTATTATGTCCTTTGTAAAGTTCGTCTATTATGTTTTTAACTAACCTTCTCAATTGTTATTATGTCTTTTCTAAAGTCTTTCAAGTAACCTTTTCAATTGTTATTCTGTCCTTTCTAAAGTTTTTCAGGTTTATATCTGTTTAAAATGATCAAACTTGTTTGTAAGTAATGTTTCTAAGTAATTCACTTTTAATACAATTTCACATTGATATTTATAACTTCATAATCTGTTTGTAACAGAAGGAGGCCACTTAGCCCTCCCATGATTTATGTCATAAATATGGTTAGTCATTGTCCCTCATCTCAGTCTTGAATGGAGGGTGACCTTAATTACTTGCAAAGGAAGGGAGGATAGCTCCCTCACTTCAAGTTAATGGCGGTCTTGTGGATTAATGGTAGGAGGTGAGTGAGTACAACAGTCATGTCTGCCCCTTGGATATCTCTCCTGCTCAGCCCTGGCTTGCACTATTTCACCTTCAAGGTCCATCACCTTGCTCGCTCTGAGAATTGGGTTATTGCGCAGTGGGTTCTCTTGGTTGTAATTCAGTGGATTCTTTGCCCCTTAGCTCAGCAATGCCAAGAGAGAGAGAGGAAAGCCGAGATGTGGACATTTCTGGTACAACCATGTTGCCTGGAAGAGACGCCTGCAACAACTGGAACGAGCCTATCCATTGCCAGGACTCAACACACCGCGAGGCCACAAACTCCACCAATGTCCTACGTCAAGGAGGAATTCTCGCACGATTACTTGCGCGCTAGCACTAGAAAAGCTAATACAGGTACTCAGGCTTCCATGGAAGGTGCCACATGCGTTGTTCAGGAGGAATTCCTGAAGGAACTCGTCCACAAACGGCTCCAGGCGCTTACCTCCAGGACAACACCAGTGAAGCAGATGCAGGAGTTGTGGCGAAAGAGGATGGAGCCACCCGCACTATGCAGAAGAACTTCCCCATCTTGGCGCTTCCACGGTTGAATGAAATTCCAAAATTTGACCCAGCTCCCCCCAGTCTCCTCAACCCAGAGCAGTTGGAGCACATTTTTCGATCTCAGAAGCTACATGGCGGACCAGCTTCATGGGGACACACTCATCAGCAAGCGGATTGATATACTATTCGACGCATTTTCCAATGCATTGGCCAAGCAGGGATGTTTGACCTGTGTGCATCCCTTCGTGCTACAGCCCAACGACAACACTCTCCCTGGAGCTCCGGACAAAAGATCCCTTGGTACCAATGATTAGTTTATTGTTATTCTGCAGTGGTACTCTGCATCATTCCAGTCTAGTTTTATTTTTTCAGAAGTTGTTTATTTGTTCTAGCTTGCAAAGACAACTCTCTCAGGACAATCATCCACCACCTGCTTAGGTTTCCAATTGGCAAGGCAAGTAGCGAATGTATTTTTTGACTGAAAATATAATATGCAGCCACCTTTTCCGATTTTCACTAATTTAGTAGAATAAGTGACAGGGGAATGACATGTGTTTTTTTTTTACAATAACAACACATTAATAGGATTTACCCCTTTTTGGTAATAATTACATTAACAACACACTAAGACAAGGAAGACATTAATTACATTTATGTATGGCTATTTGCAATATTCTATTGCTTTAAGCAGCCACCGTATGTAAGACAATAAGATTAAAGGCATGTTTTTTCTGTTCCACACAGAACCACATATAAACTCCACAAAAAAAATGTTGTAAACGCACATGACTCTTCATGTAGTGAATCAGAATGAAACACCTTCAAAGTCAGCACATCTGCAGATTCAGTGTTTCCAGCAGCAGACAAGAAGATTTTGGCACTTTCGAGTGTGGGAAAAATCAAACCCATCAACTTGCTATGTCTGCGGTTAGTAATGGGGAGTCTGCGGTTAGGGTTTTCGCGGAAGTTAAGGCTTCTGTAGATTAGCCAGGGTTATCCTCGGCCCAAATCCGAACTCTTGGAGAATCCGGAGACATGTATACAACAGACGTAGACAAGTTTATCATCAAGAGATGGAAGAAGTACATGTGGCATCATGATCAGCTATACGCAGACCTCATTGTAGCGTCATGATCACCTATTACCTATATCAGCTTTCTAAGCAAAGTAAATGGTTTTCGAAAAACGAATTTTCTGCCCGATATTCACATTTACTTTCACGGGTAGGATACTTTCACCTTCAAAGAAAGACTTGTATAAGAAAACCACTTTAAAATATGAAAATACGGAAGATGTTAATTAGATTCTCAAGCTTTCTGAAATTGCTTAATACAAATATATTATTTCCATCACTATTCTTATAACGGAAGTTGCCATATTATTTCCATCACTATTCAGATTTGTGGTCAGATTTTTGAAAAGTCCCACCACAGCACGACAATTTTAGGACAAAAACGGACAAAAACAAATTCATGTACCTTCCAACTCGAAATAATATCACAATTGACAAGCAGCAGAAGCACCGACTCGGTGAAT
>ML820593.1:23603-57446 GCA_009831015.1 Picea engelmannii
GATACACACTAGCCAGAATCCTGCAGACATGTTAACAAAGGGAGTAACCAGGGAGAAACTGAGTTCTTGCTCAGTTTCAGTTGGTCTTAAAGAATGAATATGAAGATGAGAAATTTTCCAGGTCCAAGAAGGTTCAGAGTCCAACATATACAGCAGCGGTGGAGTTGTTGAGATCAGTCTCCAAGTGGGAGATTGTTGGTTGTGGAGCTTGATTATCTTCCTGATGCAGAGGTCCTTGCTTTCAACTGTGTTTATACCCCATGAAGTATTTACACCCCAGAAGTATGTACACTCTTCCACGTGGGGGAGTGCAGAGGGGGGGTACCCCCTTTGCGGGGTCCGAGGGGGCTATCCCCCCGGTTGGGGGGTCTGAGGGCAAGCGGGCCCCCAACGGGGGTTCGGGGGCGAAGCCCCCGAAGCAAAAATTTCCTTATAAAAGTATATTGTAATTTCATTGTAAATCTAGACCGTTCATTATAAGGTCCCAGATCTAACGGTAGAGATTATGCTAGGGATTTTTGCCCTAGAAGGCAACCCTCTTTTATGAGGGAAATGTATTGCAGCTATGTACGAGGGTGAATATTGTATTCTGAGAGAGGAGACTGTGAGAGAAAGAAGAGGAAGTTACAACGGGTTTTGCTGTAGGTTGTATCCCTTCATTTGCTGGATAATAATAAAGGAAGGACCTGGCAATTTCTCTGGTGGACGTAGCCCACACTGGGTGAACCACGTAAATCTGTGTCTCTCTTGTATTGTGTGTCTTCTGTGTTTTTGTTTCTACATTTGTTTTATTTTATTGCTCCGCGGTCCTATTTTTCCTAACATCATTCCCTTCAACTATTTCAGAATTAAATCTAGAACAATGGAAGTTACTTACTGAACTCATTAAACGGGAATATCCAGACATCTTGCCTGTGACTGAAACTTCGAGAGGTTACAACAAGGATATTAAGAGTGAACCAAAGACACCTTTGTCATCTCTTGAATCTCTCTCATCTAAGGATTTTAGATCACATTATTTTTCTTTTGAGAATCCTTTGTTTCTCAGCCCATTAGTTGATCATAGTCTAGAAGAGAAATCCTTATCTGCTAAATATCAAGACTCAATAACAATACATATAAGTTTTAATACACAAGGGACACTTTCACCTTCATCATCACCAATCTTGCTCACTCCCAAAGCTCCAAAAATAGCTAATATGACTACAGACAGAATGGATGAAATAGTTGTAGAAAGGTATGCCCCTTTGGTTCTTCCACAAGTCATGTATGCCTTTCCACCAAATGATTATATGAGATACTTGCCCAGATTCAATGGAGATGGAGCAATTATTGTTGAAGGGCATTTGAGTTCATTTTATATTTTTGCAGATAATTTCAATGTAGAGCATGCTGATATGTGGATGAGATTATTCATACAGATTTTAAATGGGGAAGCAAGAAAGTGGTTTAGGAGTTTGCCTCCTAATTCAATTGTTGATATCGTAGCCTTAGATGATACCTTTCTTAAACACTGGGCATACAAGAAAGACCTTTTATACTACATTACCGAATTCAGTGCTTTAAGGAGTAAACAAGGTGAATCAATACCTGATTTTACCAAAAGGTTCAACCAGATGTATGGTAAAATTCCAGAGGAGATTAAACCTTCAGAGACATCAGTTAAAATCACTTTTGCCAATGCATTCGATGTTGAATTTTCCTTTTTTCTTAGGGAAAGAAGAAATGCTACCCTCATCTTGATGCAAGATGCTGCTATCGAGGTAGAATCTAACATATTAGCAGTAGACAAATTGAAGTCTAGAAGTGATAGAGACAGGAAAAAGCAAAAGGAAGAATTGCCTTCATCTTCTAATTCAGCATCTGATACTAAAATGGATGAAATGGGTAAGATGCTGAAAACTCTGACATCTGAAATGGAAAGGTTGAAGATGGAACAAAAAAAACCCAATAGACTTGCACATGAGAGTGGTTATAGAAATCCAAATCAGTTCAGGAGGCCAAACAATGTACCTCAAATCTTACCAAGAGAAAGAAAAAACCAAGATGACCAAAAGGTTTTTCCTCCTTTTCAAAATATTGCAGTAGACGAGGAGGAGGATGAAGATGATACAAAAGAAGACCTTGTAGTTCATTTGAATGATTCTGAATCGTCTCCTCTACATGTGACACAACATGATTATGAGGATGCTTTGATTGAAAACTAGTTTGAGGAAGGGGAGGAAGAAGAGATCGTCCAACAGGAAACTAAAAGGAAAAAATACAATCTTAGATCTAGTTTGAATGCACCTAAAGTAGATACACCTGTTTCCACAAAGAAGGCATGTACTCTAGTTAAAACAAGAATTATCAAAGGTAGTCGCAGGATTCAAGATGATCAACCATTGAAACAACCTACCAAGGATAGTACCGTTGACATAAAGGAACCAGAAAAAAATGTTTCTTCTTTCAGTTTAGAACACAAAATCAACAAAATCAAGATTTCAATGCCATTATTAGAACTCATGAAAAGAAAACCCTTCAGAAAGATTGTCCTCAAGGCTCTACAGGCTCGAACTAATGTCACCTTTTCAGATACAGTCAATCTAGAGGATGAAAACCCTACTATAATTATTGGACCTCACATTGAAGACAAAAATGATGCCTCTCCACCATTCTACATTTCATAAAATGTCCATGATAATATATTGCACAACCTCTTAATGGATTCTAGTGCCTCGCATAATGTCATGCCTAAGGTGGTGATGGAATAATTAGGGTTGGACATTACTAGACCATATCATGATCTATATTCTTTTGACTCCAAGAAAGTCAAATGCCTTAGAGTTATGAAAGATGTGGTTGTTACTCTTTCCCAATTACCTATGAAAAGTGTTGTATTAGATGTTATTGTGGCTGACATACCACTAAAATTTGGAGTGCTTCTTTCAAGATCTTGGGCTAAGAAGGTAGGTGGTACTCTACAGATGGACCTTAGCTATGTAGAAGTTAGATTGGCTTATTTGGTAAGTGATCACAATAATCCCACTAATCATCCTATATATGTTGTAGAAGATGATCTTGGTTATTCTATTTTTCATATGAGTGATGAGATGGCAAAAGTATCAGTCAGAAAGATAACAACTGCAGTTAGAGATAGTAAATACAATTTTGTTTGGAAAATGTATTTTGACGGAGCATGTTCTAAAGAAGGTTTTGGAGCTGCCAATGTCTTCATTTCCCCTACCAAGGAGGTTATTCCTATGTCATATAAACTTGAATTTGACACCACTAATAACATCAGTGAGTATGAAGCCTTGTTGTTAGGTTTGAAAGATGCTAGAGATATGGGTATAGGTAAGTTGTCTATTTTTGGAGACTTAGAACTTATTATTCACAAGATCAATAATATATATCAAACCAAATAGCAAAGGTTAAAACAATATAGAAATGAAGTGTGGGATTATGTGGATAATTTCTTTTTTGCATTCAATATTACTTTTGTGCACAGAAATTTAAATCAGTCGGTTGACTCTTTGGCACTTGTAGCTAGCAACTTTAAAATGCCAATGTTTCCTAATCTGAAGTTCAAAGTTGAAGTCAGGCATAGACCCTCAATTCCAGATAATATAAAACATTGGCAGCTTTTTAAAGACGATGAGGAAATTCAAAGATTTTTGAAAACTATGGAAGATTTTTCCAACATTTCAATAGCTCAAGATGACGAAAATGGTGAAGCAGAAATACATGATGCATAAGTCCTTCAAGATACTATTGCTAGCCACAAAATCATTGAACTGAAGAAAAACCATCTGCCCAAAGGTTTAGTTCCACTAGAGAGGTTGTTTGATCATAATGATGTTTCCAAGAAGGTTGTTATCCAAACAGAAGAAACATATGTAGTGCACTGTGACATTAGTCCAGATGCAAACCCCATCTTGTTCAAAATATCTAGAAAACTGTCACAAAACAGAAAGAAGCATATGTCAAATTATGAAACAATATTTAGATATATTTTCTTGGTCTTATGAAGATCTGAAAGTGTTTGATACAGAGATTATTCAACACAAAATTCCTCTGAAACCTTGATCAAACCCCATTAAGAAAAAGTTCAGGCAATTTAATCCTTTACTGTTACCTATAATAGAAAAGGAGTTGAGAAGGTTGATGGAAGAAAAAATCATAGTGCCACTGAGATACTCAAAATGGGTAGCCAACCTTGTACCTGTCAGGAAGAAGAATAGAGAGATAAGGCTCTGTGTGGACTTCAGGAATCTAAACAGGTGCTCTCTGAAAGACAATTATCCACTACCAAAAATGGATTATATATTACAAAGAGTTGTCAGTGCAAAGAGAATCTCTATGCTTGATGGATACTCAGGGTACAATCAAATATCAGTAATGGAAGAGGACAAAAAGAAAACAACTTTTACCACTCCTTGGGGCACTTTTATGTACAAAAAGATGCCTTTCAGATTGATGAACGTAGGAGACACATTCCAAAGGGATATGGACATCTCTTTCATTGGGGAGAAAGACAAGTTTTTGTTTATTTACCTTAATGTCATCACTATATTTTCATCATTCGACAAAGAACATTTACAACACTTGAAGCAGACATTTGAGAAGTGCAGGAGGTATGGTATATCACTTAATCCCAAAAAATCATATTTTTCCATGGATGAAGTAAATCTTCTAGGACACATTGTTTCACCTGAAGGTATTAAAATAGATCCTGAAAGAGTAAATACTATCCAACAAATAGACATTCCGAGAAATAAAAAGTCTATTCAGTCCTTCATTGGTAAAATTGATTTTTTAAGGAGGTTTATACCTAACTTTGTAGATATTGTCAAGTACATTGCTGACATGTTGAAAAAGGATGCAGAAATTAAGTGGATACCAAAATAAAGAGAATCCTTTGAAAGGATCAAGCAGGCTATTGTTTAGGCATTGGTTCTAATTAGCCCAGATTACTCCAAAGAATTCATGATTTTTTCATTTGCATTAGAAAATACCATAGTTGTTGTTCTTCTGCAAAGAAATGAGCAAGGATACGAGTAGCCCATCTCATTCTTTAGAAAAACCCTTAGAGACTCTGAATTGAAGTATGATATAATAGAAAAGCAGGCCTATGCCTTGGTAAAGGCTCTGAAATCCTTCAGAGTATATATTATTCAATTTAAAATTACAACTTATGTCCCAAGCAGTGAAGTCAAAGAAATATTGGTTTAGCCTGATTGTGAAGGAAAGTGAGGGAAATGGATAACAAAAATCTTGTAGTATGATCTCACCATAAAGTCGACTCAGTTGATAAAAGGACAAGGCCTTGCCAAATTAATGACATAATCTAATTCCAAAGCAATTGGGTTGTATCATCTTTCATACATGACACAAGATTCTTCTGTCCAGATTGAAGAAACAAATTCACAAGTAAACAACAAGTATGTGTCTTCACCATGGTACAAAGATATCGTATTTTTTTTGCTAAATTTTCAATCTCCCCTAGAGTTGGATAAATCAAAATTCAGATCATTAAAATTAAGAGCAGTAAAATACTACATTGTTGATCAGACCCTTTTCTAGAAAGACCTTAATGGTTTTCTGTTGAGGTGTGTGGATGAAAATGAAGCTAAACAAATCTCTCATTATCTGCATCATGGTGTCTATGGAGGCCATCATCATTGGAAGGCTACTTCCTTCAATATTCTTAGAGCAGGATACTACTGGCCAGTTCTATTCTCAGATATTTTTGCTCAGGTCATGGCATGTGAACCCTATCAGAAATTTGCTGGAAAGAAGAAACTTATATCTTTTCCTCTGAAACCGATCATCACCCATGGACCATTTCAATAGTGGGGATTGGACTTCATCGGAGAGATTAATCCGTCATCTTTAGGAAAACATAGATGGATTCTTATAGCCACATATTATTTTAGGAAGTGGATTGAAGCAATTCTAACTTGGAATACAACAGACAAGGTAATCATGGAATTTCTAGAAGGATATATTTTTTCCAGGTTTGGATGTCCTAAAAAAATGGTTACTAATAATGCACGGGCTTTTAAATTGAATTCCATGATTGAATTCTGCAATAAGTATAGTATCAAATTGGTTCATTATACTCCCTACTATCCCCAAGGGAACGGATTGGTAGAATCTTCCAATAAAACTCTGATAAGAATTATCAAAAAACTACCGGCAGAAAATAAAAAATCATGGGATTCCAAGTTAAAGTTTTCCCTTTGGGCTGATTGTATCAACAACAAGAAGTCTATTGGGACATCTCTTTTCCATATGGTATATGGGACAAAATCTATTCTTCCAACTCAATTGGGCCTGGGAGTTTTAAAGTTTCTACAAGAAGAGATAGAAGAACACAATGATATCCAAAGGAGAATTTTTCAGATGATTGAAGTTTAGTAGGTTAGAGAATAGGTGAATCAAAAAGTTGTTTCTCACCAGAGAAAAATCAAGGCTACATTCGATAAGGGAACTAAAAAAGATATTTTCAATGAGGGAGATTTGGTGTTAAGATGGGATGCCAGGAGAGAGGATAAAGAAAAACATGGAAATTTCAATAACCTATGGTATGGTCCTTTCAGAATAGCCAAGATAATGAACAATAACACTTTTCTCCTTCATAATTTATACAACACATAAACTTTTTGGGGCCCAGTGAATGGGAGGTTCTTGAAGCACTATTTTCTCTAATGACTCATCAGGTTTTCAGTTAGTAAAATAGGTTTTCTTTTCAATAAAGACTCCATACACCCAATGGACTTGTTTTTACAGTTATGCTGAGAATAAAAGACCGACAAATGTAGGGAGATCAGTGAATCAGAGATAAAGGAAAAGGCATTCGTCTGCAGTTCTTGGAGTTTATTATGAAAACTCCATCCCCAGAAGGAGCCAGTGTTAGTCGCTAATTTTTTCTTTTGAATTTGTGAGAAACCTTAATCCCAAACCCTTCCTACCTGAGCTTCATTATCTATTTCTAGATGATTTTGATCTTTGTTTTTAGTGTCTTATGGTTTGCATTTCAGTTTTTGAATAATTTATTTAAGTTTGGAGTTGTAAGACATGGTTTTAAATGATGTGTCACTTTATATGACTGTTTGAACTTTACAAATTCAAATTATGCTAAGTCATTAATAGCGCTATGGGAATAGCCTTATTCTCATAGCGCAAAGATAATCATGCCTTAATATGTGCTCATCACCTAGATTTCGTTATGATGACATAGCTCATGGTTTGAGAGTTCACATGTCTCCCAAAAAAGCTTGGAATCATTTAGTGATTCAAACCGTTTCATAATCGGATTTCTCTATACCCATAAAGGACTCATTTAAAATCACCCAATTCTCAACGATCATTATATTGAACCTGTCATTCTATGTCTAATTTTGCTAAATTTTAGGCACATGTATTTTCTCAGAAGAACATTATATACTAACAGATTGCAGGTGGAAAATTCAAAATCCGAATTGTGCTAGTTATAGCATTGTGTTTTGATGGCGCCTAAGAGGAGAGGATAGGTAGTCATATTAGAACCTGAGGGTGATGAAATCCTCAAAGCTTATCCCGAGATGGCTCAAAGGTTCAGAGATTCCGAGTGGTTTGAATTCCTTACCGCTTTTCAAGGTTAAGATGAGAAGGTCTCCATGGATTTTGCTCTGAACTTTGATGGTCATGAGGTGGAGATCGAGAAGATGTTGATGTTAGTGACAGAACAGACAATTTCTAAAGCTTGTATATTGGTGGTTGGAGGAGAAAGATGGTGGAAGAAAGAGCATGTGGTTACAGAGTTTGTCAATCAATTCCTTCTTCCAGATAAGAAAAATCTAAATTGGAGAAGGGGATTTCCTCGCAGCTGGATTATACTTGAATGGAAAACTGCTCTGATTGTTATCCACATGTATATCACCCATGAAGGTAGATTTTCACTATTCTATATCTACCACATTAGGATATTAATGCATTTAAATGGTGATTACCCCTTAAATTTGCCTTATTTTCTACTCAAAAGATGGACAAAGATGTCAAAGAGAGTGAAGTCACTCTCCACCAATGCAAAGAGAATTCTATTTCATCAAGTCTTAATTAAGACTTTAGTTATGTCTACTTTGAAAGAATTACAGAGGCCCTGGAGCTGGCTCATGCAATCTTTAAACCCTAACACACAGTCCAACAAACAAAAAAAAGGAAAAGGAAAAAAAACTGTTACACAGAAGAAAAATATTTCAATTGATGAAACCCCTGTTAAAGAAGAAATGCCTGATATCAGGGTGATGAGGAATACTAGAGGTAAAAGACCTAAATTGGATCTAGAAATTGAAATGTTTTCTGAAGAAGATGTTAAAGAGAAAGATGATTCAGATGAATATTTTAATGCTCAAACTATTGGCAAATGTTTACCAAGTAGTGTATGCTTGTCATTGATGACAAGTACAACAGTGGAGATGACAGGATAAGAAGGTTAAAATCCCTTGGGGATTCGGACGTGAAAGCTCAGAAGGAACAGCGTTGAGGAAAACATGCGCAACAAAGGAAAAGCTCAAGATATAGGAGTTTGCAGAGGAGAAGGAAGACAAAGATCCAATGACCGTTGGATCCCATTCAAATTTCCTGAAAGGCCGACAGCCGTCAGATCTGCAGAAGCTGTGAGGGAGAGAAGCCATTGGGATATCGGAGTTCTCAAATTTGTGAGAACCAAGACATTGAAAGCCTCGATATCCCAACATAATCGGGACCGTCCATTTGGAAGGATGCGTGGTAGATATCGGGCGCCACCGAGAGAAGCTCGACAGGAAGCTTCATCAGAGAATCGGGAATCGGAGTTTCACGAGTCCCGTGAACAATTACAACAAAAACCCTGAAATCGCGATGAAAGAAATCCTGACTGAACCTGAACCGTCAGATCAACATGTGATCTAGACCGTTGATCCAACTCATGACAGGAGACCACGTTAGCTAGGGACACGTGGCACAACCAGGGAATGACAGGTGTCAGGAAGATTCAAGACTTCAGGCACATGTAAGTCATGAATCAGAGTGACACGTGGCAGGATTTAACACGTGTCAAACCACGTGTGACGTCAGCAGAGTATTAGGGATCAGGACTTTGAACTGACAAAGTCACTTGACATCAGGAATGTCGATTTCGCAATGAGTGATTTCACGATTTAATCACAGCCATTGAATAAAGATCGCATCGGGACCGTTGATTCAAGTCTGTATCGAAATTTCGTGGATAGGTAAATTCATGAGGAAAAGAACACAATGCAACGAGAATCCCGATTTCGCGATATGCGAAATCGTGAGTGAATCTGGACTGTCAGATCCAGAAATGATCAGGACCATAGATGTAACTCCATATCGGAGTTTCGGGGATCGTGAATTCAAAATGGAAAGAACTCAATACGGATTTTGCGATGTGCGATATCACGATCCAATCGTGGTTGTTGAAACAAGATCATATCTGGACCATTGGTTCAAACTCCATGTCAGAGTTTCACGAATCACAATATGAAGAGACATAAGGCTGTGGTCACAACCCTTGGTCATGGGAAGAGAAGGAGTCAATTCGGATAAGCTCCACATTGGAGTTTCAGGGATTAGGATTTGTAAGTGACTAAAACTGTGAACTCCAAGAGTTCCGAAATCGCGATATATGAAATCTTGATTAGATCTGAACCATTGGATCAAATATTGATCATAGGGCTATTGTTGCATGCAATAGTAAAACTACCAGAAACCACTGATGGTTTCAACCAGAGGACTAGAAGACACTTGGGAAAACGGCCAGAGAAGCTGAAGAGTTACGATGAAGATCACGCAGAGCACTCAAGAGGTGGAGAATATTGGCGTAGTTGGAGCATGTAGAGGAATGGAGGACATTGCACGCACAAAGTGCACAGAAGATATAAATCCAGAGTATAGAGAAGAGCAAGGGTGGTTGTTGTTGCTATTGGAGTTGGCAGTGATTGTAGCTGGTGAAGGTGATTCATGTGCGAAGAAGAAGGAGAGTGCAGCAGCTGAATAGCACAGAAGAGGAACTGTGCAGAGAATGGAGATGGTGCATAGAGCATAAAACACAGAAGACCAGACAGCGCAAGTGATATGTGCAGAAAGGCAGTGTGGCAGAAAGAGCAAAAAGATGTAGCAGAACAATGATAAGTCGGGTAAGCCACTGTAGATCATTATATCACTGTAATAAGTTTCAGAAGCATAGATTTATATTTTAGGGTGGTTGGGAGGTGCTAGGGAGGACTGTTTTCCTCAGAGGTTCAAGTGGGTGCTTGAACACAGGAAGTTGGTGCTTCCTTCTAGTTGGTGTTAGAGAAACCAGGGAGTCGGTGCTTCCTTCTAGTTGGAGCTAGAGAAAATAGAGAGTTGGTGCTCTCAACAAGTTACAACTTGCAAAGCTGAGGTTGTAGCCTCATTATGAGTTGGTGCTCATGTGTATGATACTGTAAATAATGTAACCATTACTTATCATATAAAATAAAAAGAGGTTTTTACCCTGCATGGGTTTCCTCGGAAAATATCTATCTCTGTGTTTCTCTTATATGTAACTGATGTTGAATGTGCCTGTGTTTATTTCTTTGCATTATTGTGATCATCATTTAGTGTTTCTGCAAAAAGTTTTAAAAAGAAGCATAATTGTTTAAGCTCAGTAACAATTGATTCACCGCCCCCCTCTCAGTTGTCCAACAATTGGTATCAGAGCCGACCCCTTTTATCTAAGGGTAGATCATAGAGCTTAAACATGTCAAGCCATGAAGTAAATTCAACCAATAAGGCCCCTTTGTTCAATGGAACAAACTTTACCTTCTGGAAAGTTAGAATGAGAACCTACATAATGGCTTTAGGTGTAGATGTCTGGGATGTGGTAGAGACTGGTTATGTAAAGCCAATTGTGCTAGCTAATAAGGATGACAAACTAGAATTTAGCTTCAACGCTAAGGCTATGAATTCTATCTTGAGTGGGCTTGCAGAAGAAGAATTTGTGAAAGTTATGCACCTAGGAACTGCCAAAGAAATGTGGGACAAACTCATTAATAGTTATGAGGGTAATGAGAAGGTAAAGGATGCAAAGCTTCAAACCTACAGAATACAGTTTGAATAGCTGAAAATGAAGGAAGATGAAACTGTTGGAAAATACTTTCTGAGAGTAGAAGAAATGGTGAATGCAATGAAGGCACTTGGTGAAACAATTGGGGAACCTTCTTTAGTGCAGAAAATCTTGAGATCTCTCCCAGATAGGTTCAACCCGAAGGTCTCTGCTATTGAAGAAATTAATGATCTGAAAACCTTCCAGTTTGACCAACTTCTCAGAACACTGACTACATATGAAATGAGAATAGTTAAAGATAAACCCACCTCCAGAGAAGCATCATTTAAAGCAGACAAGAATGAGGATTTTGAGCCCGATGAAATTAAAGCAAAATTTGTGAAGAGATTGAAGAAGGGATCCGGTAAATACAAAGGTAAACTACCCTTCAAATTTTTTAACTATGGTAGGATAGGTCATTTTGCAAACAAATGTCCTCACAAAGGAAAGCATCAGACTTGTGATGATGAGGAGAAATACAAACACAGAAAATTCTTTAAAGAGAATAACTTTAAGAAGAAAAGTCTTTGTGCAAACAATGGTGATGATCCTTCAGATGAAGAGGATAATGATTCATCTATTGAAGATAAAATGAATGACTTCACACTTATGGCCAAAGAGAATTATGATAATCAAAGCACAGGTAGTAATGAGGATGTTGAAGAAGCTGGGGTTGACATGGAAGGAGAACTGATCAGTGCATTGGAAGAGATTGACAGACTAAGAATCAAGAACAGAAAGCAAAGAAAATTGTTAAAACAGTTCGAGAAAGACAGTAAAGAACCTGATGAAGACCTTGTACTACTAAAAGTATAATTGGAAGAGGCAAAGAAAATCTAAGAGATTCTGAAACAGAAACTATCAGAAAAGAAGGAAAGATGTGAATCATTAGAACAAGAAGTAGTGAAAACAAGGAAAGAAATGGAGAAATTTCAAGCCTTGTATAATCAGAATCTGTCAAGTATCAAAGCCTTAGAAGGATTAACCACCATTCTAAATTAGCAAAGGAATCCCAAGCTGAAAACTAGTTTGGGGTATGAAGAGGGATCAAGCAGTGGGAAGCCAGGAATTGAAGAACCTATCAAGTTTGTCAAAAGCACAACCAATGACGATAACAAACCTGCAGAAACAAAGGAAGAAAATCAGCCACCCAAGATGAGTAAAGGAAAAGGTGCCAGGATTGAATCTGAAGAACGAAGAAACAATGCTACCTCTGCTGAAAGATTTCATCAGCAAGAGAGAAATCGATTTTCTCAAAGAAGACAACCATTTTCCAGGTACACAGAATTTTTCTATGGCTATTGTTTCTATTGTTCTAACTTCGGTCACAAAGCTGTAAATTGTTCCTAAGACCTAGAAATGATCAATTAAGATTTCAAAGTAATAAATACTTCCCACAACAAAGAATGATACAACCAGGTAATAATCCTTCACAGATTGAAAATTTCCAAATTAAGTCTGGACACATACAACTAAGGAGGGCAAGGAAAAATCAACAGTCAATAAGTAGGCAACATTGCAACAATAAGTTTGACTCATTGAATAATGAGGTTGAATGATACACTTGTCACAACTTTGGACATAAATCTATTGACTGTCGATTAAGGAACTATGAACCAGATTCGAAATCTCCTGTTGAAAATGTCAAGTGTTGGAAGAATAAGGCAAGTAACAAGTGTGGATTAGTATTATCTTCTCAAAGAAAAAGGAAACCTTGGTATATAGACAGTGGTTGCTCCAAACACATGATGGGAGACAAAGGCAAGTTCTATCACTAAGTGAAAGTAAATCAGGAACTGTAACCTTTGGAAATGATGCTCCAGGGAAAATAAAAGGAAAAGGGATGGTGAGCTTTAGTAATGGAAAAGGAAAAGCCCAAGATGTTCTACTTGTGGATGGGCTGAAACATAATCTACTCAGTGTAAGTAAAATGTGTGACAGAGGATGCGAGGTGTTGTTCACATCCAAGGATTGTAAGATAAAGTATGTAAACTCAGGACAAGTAGTGGCCAAAGGTATAAGGACATAAAATAATGTATATGTGCTGAAAGAAAATAGAGAAAAATGTCATATAAGAAAAAATGATGAAAGCTGGTTATGGCATAGAAGACTTGGACATATAAACTTTGATCACTTAATCAAACTCAAAAACCTCGAGGCAGTAAAAGATCTTTCGAAAATATCAAAGCCCCAAGATTTAGTATGTAAATCCTGTCAAGTAGGGAAGCAAAACATGACACAATTTAAGTCCAAGAGCTTTACTTCAACAGAGAAACCACTCCAACTAGTTCATATGGATTTATGTGGACCATCAAGACCGGAAGGCACAGGGAAAGAAAACTACTTCATGCTGATTATCGATGATTACTCCAAACTTACTTGGGTAGCCTTTCTCAAAGAAAAAGCTGAAGCATTTGAGAAGTTTAAGATATTTAAGGCTTTAACGGAGACACAAACAGGGAAGAGGTTAAAGGCAGTAAGATCAGACCGAGGAGGAGATTTTATGTCAAGAGACTTCAAGGAATTCTGCAATGAGCATGGGATCAAGAGAGAATACACAATACCAAGAACTCCACAACAAAATGGAGTAGTTGAAAGGAAAAATAGAATAGTGCAGGAAATGGCCAGGTCAATGATGAATGAGAAGAACATTGGTCAAAAATACTGGGTAGAAGCAATACACACAGCAGTCCATGTGCTTAACAAAGCCTACCTCAGACCACAAAGTGATAAGACCCCTTATGAACTATGGTTTGGACGACCTGCCTCAATTAAACACTTAAGAGTCTTTGGGAGTAAATGCTACATAAAGAATAATGATGAGAACCTTGGCAAATATGATGATAGGGCTGATGAAGGTATCTTCTTAGGATATGATACAAACAGTAAAGGATACAGATGCTATAATAAGAGGCTGCATAAAATGGTTGACTGTATCGATGTAAAAATTGATGAAGGAATCCCAGCAAGAGAGGTGTACGGTAATGAGTCTTCTACAGAAGACACAGCTAAAGATGAAGATGAATAGGTCCAAGAATAACAAAATGAAGACTCTGAATCAGATGAATACTCATACACTTAGACAGACTCAAATCAGAAGTCAACTACAAATTCCTGCTTCAGAATCATTCAAAAGAATCATCCTGCAAGTTAAATAATTGGAGAAAAAGAAAAAGGGGTACAAACCAGGAGAAAGCTAATCAAAACCAACGAACAATCTCATATAGCTCTCATATCCATGCTGGAACCCAAGAATTTTAATGAAGCCAACACAGATGATTACCAGGTGAAAGCAATGAATGAAGAACTTGATCAGATTGAGAAAAACAATACATGGGAGATGGTTCAAAGACCCGAAGGTAAAACCGTCATTGGCTCCAAATGGATCTTTAAGAATAAGATGAATGAGCAAGGAAAAGTTATCAGGAACAAAGCGAGGTTAGTCTGTAAAGGCTATGCTCAGATAGAAGAACTAGATTTTGATGAAACATTTGCGCCCGTAGCTAGATTAGAAGCTATAAGAATGTTTCTTTCCTATGCTTGTCATAAAAGGTTTAAAGTCTACCAAATGGATATCAAGTCAGATTTTCTCAATGGAGACTTAAGTGAAGAAGTCTATATGGAACAACCAGAGGGTTTCAAATTGTCTGATAACCATGACTTAGTATGCAAGTTGAAGAAAGATTTATATGGTTTAAAACAAGCCCCTCGATCCTGGTATCATAGACTGGATATGTATCTCAAAGACAAAGGGTTCAAGAGAGGAACAACTGACAACGATATGTATATTAAGATAAAGGATAATGATTTTCTCATTGTACTGGTCTATGTAGATGACATCATCTTTGGATGTAATAAGAACTCACTGGTACAATGGTTTTCTTCTGCCATGCAGTCTGAATTTGAAATGTCTATGATCGGAGAACTGCCATTTTTCCATGGTCTGCAAATTACTCAGAGGTCTGAAGGGATCTTCATTTCTCAAGGAAAATATTTAAGAGAAACGCTGAAAAGGTTTCAAATGGAAGATGCTAAAACTGTGGGTACACCTATGGTAAATGGATGTAAATTAAGCAAGGATGATGATTCACCTGATGTTGATCAAAGCTCATATCGATCAATGATAGGAATCCTATTGTACATCACATCATCTCGCCTAGACATAATGCATGTTGTAAGAATGGTAGGAAGATATCAGGCTACACCTAAACTGAGTCATTTGCAAGCTGTCAAAAGAATATTCAGGTACTTAAAAGAAATAATGACTTATGGTCTGTGGTAACCCAGAAATCAAAGTCTTCAGTTGACTGCTTATTCATATGCAGATTGGGCAAACTATGTTGATGAAAGAAAAAGCACCAGTGGAGGAGCATTCTTCTTGGGGAACTCCTTAGTCGCTTGGCTTAGTAAAAAGAAAGGTTCCATTTCTTTATCAACCACAAAGGTAGAGTACATTGTTGCTGCTACCTGCTACACATAGGTATTATGGATGGTTCAGACACTTGCGGACTTAGAGGTAAAATACACTGCACCGATCCCTATTTATTGTGATAACACTAGTGCTATCAATGTGTCTAAAAATCCTGTATTCCACTCCAAGACCAAGCATATCCCCATAAAATATCATTTTCTGAGAGATCAGGTCACCAATCAGACTGTTCAGGTCCATTACATTCCCACCGCAGAACAAATTGAAGACATCTTTACTAAGCCCCTAGCCAAGACAGCATTTGAATATCTTAGATAGAAGCTGGGTGTCATTTCGTTTCACACCTAAAAGAGTCCATCTTGTTAGGGGGGTATTTGTATTGTTTGATTATCTAATGCCTCCTACATTTACTACAATAGCTCAAGGGGAGCATGTCTCTTCTTTGACATTGATGTCAAAGAGGGAGAAAATAATTTGGGTTCTGTAGTTGCCATCAATGCCAAAGGGGGAGATTGTTGGAAAATGTTTAACAAGTAGCATATGCTTGTCATTGATGGCAAGTACAACAGTGGAGATGGCAGGATAAGAAGGATACAATCCATTGGGGATTCGGACATGAAAGCTCAGAAGGAACAACGTTGAGGAAAACGCGCACAGCAAAGGAAAAGCTCAAGATACAGGAGTTTGCAGAGGAGAAGGAAGACAAAGATCCAGTGACCGTTGGATCCCATTCAAATTTCTCGAAAGGCCGACAGCCGTTAGATCTGCAAAATCTGTGAGGGAGATAAGCCATCGGGAGATCGGAGTTCTCAAAGTCCTGAGAACCGGGACATTGAAAGCCTCGATATCCTGACATAATTGGGACCATCCATTTGGAAGGATGCATGGAAGTGATCGGGCGCCACCGAGAGAAGCTCGAAAGGAAGCTTCATCAGAGAATTGGGAATCAGATTTTCACGAGTCCCGTGAACAATTACAACAGAAACCCCGAAATCGCAATGAAAGAAATCCTGACTGAACTTGAACTGTCAGATCAACATGTGATCTAGACCATTGATCCAACTCATGACAGCAGACCACGTCAACTAGGGACACGTGGCACAACTAGGGAATGACAGGTGTCAGGAAGATTCAACACTTCAAGCACATGTAAGTCATGAATCAGAGTGACACGTGGAAGGATTTAACACGTGTTAAACCACGTGTGACGTCAGCAGAGTATCAGGGATCGGGACTTTGAACTAACATAGTCACTTGACATCAGGAATGTCAATTTCGCAATTTAATCGAAGCCGCTAAATAAAGATCACATCTGGACCATTGATTCAAGTCTGTATCGGAGTTTCACGGATCGCGAATTCATGAGGAAAAGAACACAATGCAACAAGAATCCCAATTTCACGATATGCAAAATCGCGAGTGAATCTGGACCGTCAGATCCAGAAATGATTAGGACCGTAGATGTAACTCCATATTGGAGTTTCGGGGATCGCGAATTCAAAATGGAAAGAACTCAATACCGATTTCACGATGTGCGATATCACGATCCAATCGTGGCCGTTGAAACAAGTTCATATCTGTACCGTTGGTTCAAACTCTATGTCGGAGTTTTGTGAATCAAAATATGAGGAGACATAAGATTGTGGTCATATCCCTTGGTCATGGGAAGAGAAGGAGTCAGTCCAGATAAGCTCCACATCGGAGTTTCGGGGATCAGGATTTGTAAGTGACTAAAACTGTGAATGCCAAGAGTGTCGAAATCGCGATATATGAAATCTTGATTAGATATGAACCATTGGATCAAGTATTGATCGCAAGGCTACTGTTGCATGCAATAGTAAAACTACTAGAAACCACTAATGGTTTCAGCCAGAGGACTAGAAAACACTTGGGAAAACGGCCAGAGAAGCTGAAGAATTACGATGAAGATCATGCAGAGCACTCAAGAGGTGGAGAAGATTGGCATAGTTGGATCATGCAGAGGAATGGAGGACATTGCATGCACAAAGTGCACAAAAGATATAAATATAGAGTACAAAGAAGAGCAGGGGTGGTTGCTGTTGCTATTGGAGTTGGCAGTGATTGTAGCTGGTGAAGGTGATTCATGTGCGAAGAAGAAGGAGAGTGCAGCAGCTGAATAGCACAAAAGAGGAAATGTGCAGAGAATGGAGATGGTGCACAGAGCATAAAACGTAGAAGACCAGACAGCGCAAGTGATATGTGCAGAAAGGCAGTGTGGCAGAAAGAGAAACGAGATGCAGCAGAACAATGATAAGTCGGGTAAGCCACTGTAGATCATTATATCACTGTAATAAGTTTCAAAAGCATAGATTTATATTTCAGGGTGGTTGGGAGGTGCTAGGGAGGACTGTTTTCCTCAGAGGTTCAAGTGGGTGCTTGAACACAGGAAGTTGGTGCTTCCTTCTAGTTGGTGCTAGAGAAACCAGGGAGTCGGTGCTTCCTTCTAGTTGGAGCTAGAGAAAACAGAGATTTGGTGCTCTCAGCAAGTTGCATCTTGCAAAGCTGAGGTTGTAGCCTCATTATGAGTTAGTTCTCATGTGTATGATACTGTAAAGAATGTAACCACTACTTATCATATAAAAGAAAAAGAGGTTTTTACCCTGCATGGGTTTCCTCGGAAAATATCTTTCTCTGTGTTTCTCTTATATGTAACTGATGCTGAATGTGCCTATGTTTATTTCTCTGCATTATTGTGATCATCATTTAGTGTTTCTGCAAAGATTTTTAAAAAGAAGCATAATTGTTTAAGCTCAGTAACAACTGATTCACCCCCCCCTCTCAGTTGTCCAACACAAACTACAATCAAGCATGAATCGCCATCAACCAGTAAAAGGGGTGTTGTAGTCAAAAGGACAAAGGTTAAAGGTGTGTCTGCATCTCAAAAACCTATAAGGAATTCTACTAGGGTTACCAACAAGTACAGATTGAAGTCAGAAGCCATGTTTAATCCATCAATCAAAGAAAAAAATGTCATAGTTATAGAATATGACTCTAAAAATACTGAAGCAGGTACCAGGAAAAGGGGAAAAAGAACGTCATTGTTTAAGAAACCAGTAAACAAAGGTGAACAAATGTTTTCATCATCTACAGGACCTATAATGAGAGCTACAACCAGATTAACAAAAGCTAAAGAAATTGCTAAGGGTATCAGTGAGATTTCTGAGAATAAACAGGATTACCTTGTCGACTCAGATCACATATCAGATGTCCCTGAAGCCATAGATTCAACAAGTTCCGATGAAGAACATAGCTCGGGATTGGTTTCTAAATACTAAGTTAAAGTGAAAGAGCCCAAAGTTGCCTTAAATCTGATAGAGCTTGCACCTTTTGAACAATGCTTAGGATTCAGGGTTAAAATTAGAACTGATAAAGAAAGGATAAAAAAATTCCAGAAAACAGTGAGACAGTTAAAGAAAGAAAAGGCATAAATAGAACAATGGAATGCTCGTCATCAAGAAAGGATTCAAGGCTTAAAAAAGAAGAAAAAAGAGCAAAGGGAATTGCTCAAAGAACTCATAGAAATAAACTTTAGACTCTATTGGCATAATGTTGTGCTTACCACAAAGCTCAAACAAAAAAATGCTAAAGTTATTGCTGTGATTATATCCTAAAGGTTTCATGAAGATTGCTACAATCATAATTTTAATGCTTTCCAGGAAATATGGCAGTGTTTACTTGTTTTGTCCTGTGAGATGCTAAGACCTTGAATTGTTTGACTAAATCAAACTAATCCTTGTTTTGTAGAATCAAATGTAATGCTGGCAAGATCATACAATATCAAGCTATTGAGCAATGATCTATTTTTGGATTGTAAAAACTCTTTTTGAGTTAACTTTCCTAGTAGATAGACACTATTCGAATATAGTCATTAAAGCTACACTAGATGATAGGATCTGGAGGTTTTATGGATAGTTTAAATAGGCAGAGGAAAGACTGTGTTAGGGTCAAAAAATTGGATATCCAAAGGACTTATTTTGAAAACTCCTTGTAAGGCATTAGTATTCTATTTGACACTTAATAATTAAGGCATATGGATGGTTAGACACTCTTTTCTACTCTTTTTTCTTTCTTCATGATTGAATTCATTATTTAGATTGCAATGCTTTTTGTTTCTTGATTGTTAATTAATACAGTGAAAAATTTACTGTGGAAATTATTTTCAAGTTTTGATATCAAGCTGATGGTCTTGTTTCTTTATGATATTCCGAGACAAAAATTTATGTGAATTTGACAAATTGAAGGCTTCATCTTCTCCTTTTATTATTGGTTTAATCCATCTATGTGTCTACCTTTTATTCAGTCAATGGGATATGCTATGTTCTGAACTTGATTTTCATGTTATGTTATAACCTCGAGCCAATTTTCAACCACCTTATTCAAAAAACCAAATTATAAAATCTTTCTAAACAATTTGCAATAAACCGATGATGCCCTAGCTTGCTCTCTTATAGTCAAGTGCAACTTTAGGGACTAACAATTGGTTTTCAATCTTCCATTCTGAACCTCTTTAGAATTTATGTGATATACTTAGTTTGAGAAATAAAAATTCCTTGGTTTCTTTGATGTATTTGAAGACCTATAAAGAAGGATAGTTCTCCAGGTAATGACATTTCAAACTCATTCTGCATATCCTTTGCAATTTTATGGCTTAACCTGTCATTAGTACTTCCAAAAATAATATCATCAATATAAACTTCAATTAATAAAATACCTACTTGAGTTACCTTGATGTAGAGGTTGTTGTCTACACTTTCTTTTCTGAACCCCACTGTATATATATTTATCCAGTCTAGAGTACCATGCTCTAGGAACCAGTTTTTCAATGTAGACTTCTTCTTCAAGTTTCCCATTTAGAAAAGTTGATTTCACATCCATATCTATCCATACTGTTCGAGCCTCTTCTACACAACAAACCATAATTTTGACTCATATGTCACTGTACTATCTTGAAGTACTACTAAAATTGATTACCCTATCATATTGTACTTTTACTAAATGAATGCATTGAATTTGTCTACTCAAATTCTGCAAGCTACTGGAAGGATGGTTCTCTGGTCTGTATCAGCTACCGCATAGACTCCCCTTGTCTATTATTCATATTTTCTGGGAGTCTCTAATACATATGGATCAAAATAATTCTTTCTCTGAAGTTTATTCATCATCATCTTCATTAGTAGACTCATCATCTCTTTGAGATCTGACTTCTTTCTTTCTCTCTGTGGATTCATATTTCACTACAATGCCTAAAAGTACAATCTTTTGAACCTATTCCTTATTTAACTGTCCTTCCTTCTTTCAGTTATTTTCCAAATATTTTTGTATCTGACATCTTTCCTTTTCTCTGTAGAATTTTCTTCATATAATTTTATTTCCAATATTGGGATCTCTGGGACCTGGTCTTTGTTCACTTGTTCTTCATGTTTTGAAAAACCACTATCAACATACCAACCACTCTTCTTCTGCTTATCTTGTAGAGAGAGAGTGCATTCTTCATTTCTATATTGATTCTTCTTTCTTATCCATGTTCTCTTCTGAGGTTCCTTTCTGTTACTGTTGTTGTTATGTTGTGGTTCTCTAGGAGGAATTTGCATTCTACAATATTTGGCCATATGTCCAAAGTTATTGCACTTGTATCATTCCACTTCAATGCTCAATTATTCAAGCCTGTTGTAGCTTCTTCTTTATGTTTCACTAGGCCTTCTTGGATAACCATTTTGTGTATTACTTTCAAAGTTGTTTAAGTTCCTGTTATTAGCTCTACAATTTACATCTTTATGTCCAAAATTATTGCATGCATAACATAAACCCAAAAAGATAGTTTGATACCTGGGAGTTCAATATATTCTGAAAGGAGTTATACTTATGAATTCTTCTTCTTCCTAAGGCCTATTTGTTTCTGTTCATCATTGATTCTTAAATTTAAATCTTCTTGGTGGAGGAGTGTCCCTGTAATCTTCCTTGTAGGTATTACTATCCCCTATGATTGTTTCTGCATAAATTTTCTGATATGTTTCTTATTTTTTTGCTTTGGATATTGATCCATTTTTTGTCTGATTGTATCTACTCCAGACTTGTCATGATTAGGCCTTTGACTACAGATAATGTCATCCAAATTTTTTGAGTTTTTCTACATATTTTTCTTTTGAAGATCCTTTCTCAATGTGACAATCTCTGCTTCCAAATTTCCAATGATCCTGTCTCTTTGTTATAACTATTCTTTGAGTGCTTCTTCAATTATTTTATATTATTCTATCTGAACCTTCAATTATGTGATGATCTTCTCTAGTTCTTGAGTTTCTTCCTTCTTGTCTAGTTTTTCTTGTAGCTTCTTGTTTTTCCTCTTTTCTCTTCTTATAACTTCTACGGCACTCAACAATTATTCTCGGTAGTCAACTTATTCCTCTTCATATTCTTCTTCAGTGTATTATTTATCAATGTCTTATACTGTCACGAATAGAACTCTTTCTATCTCACTGGCACTGACTTCATCTTCATTTGTTGAGGAAATGTCTTCTTTGGAGCATAAGCTTTTCTCGAAAACTTTGTTTGTGGTTCCTTTTCCTTTATATGTTTGTTTGTTATTTGAGTAATATTGATCATTCCCCTTATTTTTGTTATGAGGATATTTGTTAGCAAAATGACCAATACCATCACAATTAAAACAAATCAATGGAAGATTACCTTTATATTTGTTGTTGGTTCCCTTGTTCAATCTCTTGACAAAATTGGCCATTTCTTCATCATCTTCCAAGATGTCATTGTTGTTGCTATGTTATTTTTCTTTTTTCTTTCCCTTTTGATTTGACCTTTTGGATGCTTTGAAATTTTCTTATTTTATATCTGGATTTTCCTGTTCAGTTCTCATTTCATATGCTGTGAATATTCCATGTAGTTCGTCCATGCTTATTGAGTCTAGATATAATATTTATTCTAGTGTTGATATCTTATGATAAAATCTCATAGTAAGAAATATTAATACCTTTTGAACAATCACATATTCTTTAATTTCTTCTCCCAATCCTATGATTGCATTTACTGTTTCATCGAATCGTAATAAGTAAGTTGTAATATTCTCATATTATCATCTTTATATTCTTTGACTTTTTAATCTCCTTCATAAATATTTTGAAGGTTGTCCAAAATCTATTTAGTGGATTTACAATGCATATCTTTATTGTATACCAATTCATCAAGACCATTCAGAAGTGCATTTGTGTCTTTGGAATTATTTTGACCGAGTTTTATTTCTCTTTCACTTGTTGGCAAAACTGTTGGTTCTTTGTATCCATCTACTATAGATTTTTAAATTTCAAATCCCTATTCTTGTATATAGGTTTTCATCCTTCTGATCCAGAATGCATACTTTTATCCAACAAACTGTGGTATTCCATGTTTATACATGTTCTTTCTCTCTGTGATCTACCTTTCAGTGGTTAAACCGATTCTTGAAGGAACCGACTATGATACCAATTGTTGGATTATTGAGAGGGGGGGGGGGATTAGTAATAGAGAAATTATCCTTTTTAACCACAAAATGAAAGTGTTATATCAATGTAGAATTATCATCCAATAGTTGAAGAGTAGATAAAAAATGAACAAATGAGAAATCATACACATACACAGTACACTAGTGTTTTTACGTGGAAACCCAAAGCAAGAGAAAACCACATAATGATTTTTCTTATATGTGTTTAATAATTACATTCATTGGAAGCACCAAATTCCTTTGTTTTCTAGTTGAAACTGGAAGGAGGCTCCAATACCCTAGTTTCTCAGGCTACAACATGAAGGAAGCTCCAACTCCCAAATTCTCTGGCTATAACCAAAAGGAGGCTACAACCCCCTAGTTTCTCAGGATACAACCTAAGGGAAGCTCCAACTCCCAATTATTTTTCTACAACCACACGGAGGCTACAACCCCCTATGTTCCTTGGAAACAACCGAAATATGGCTACAACCACCTATCCTTTCCCCGTCCAACCACCCTAACGTAGAAGTAGAATGACTGAACCATTGTCACACTATCACTGTGAGACATACTACTGTAAACCTATACTAATAAACCTGTAATCAAGCTGTAACAACCTGTACCAATAAATTGTGCCCACATGTACCATACATCAACTTGTACCATAAAAAAATGTATAAACCATGCACCAAACCTGTAAAAATAAGATGTCACAATAACCTATCCAAACAACCTATAATCAACCTATACCATAAACAAGTGCATCAACCATGCACCAACCTATACCTCAACCAAAATCCCTCATCAATTTCATCATCCAAATATAATTTGTAACTATCTAATAGACCTACTGTATATGATCACATACCTACAAACCTTCCTTAATTTTAACAACAAGAGACTATCATTTTCATCAAACTTTACTTTAGTCTCACATGACTAATTTTGGATTAGTCAACAACCCTAACATGAAATAATCATAACTATGTACCTGTAATGAATAAATATTTGAAAATAGTACAGAATTTGCTTCATTGTATTTTATGCAATTCCTCCAGGTTTCACTACTTGTAACCTCTCAGAAAAGGATTTATATAAAAAAATGACATCCCTTGTTGAATTCCGGCTTATTCTAGAGAGAGAACTTGTAGAGCATTCCTCACATGAAATATTTGTTGTATGTATATAAAAATGGTATACCAAATACTAAAGAATGTACTCTAACCAATACATTTGGTCTTATTGAATTTGGCTCTGTTATGAGGAAGTTATGAAGTTTTTACCGGAAACACCTATTTTAGACTAGTTTACGGACTAGCCACAAACCCTATTTTCCATGAGGTATAACTCCAAAAATACAACGACCCAGAAGCCGAAATATTTATCATGGCTACTTGGATATGTTTCCTCAACGACTTCCTAATTTCATGGTATGAATAATTATAGAAAAAACATTATTCTGAAAATGGTGATATGACCTGTAAATAACATACCTTAGAAAGCATCATCAAAATAATTTATCCTCCCTTGAATTTCGGCCTTCTTTACTTCACCTTCCCTCTAAAGTTCAACTTAGATATCTTTGGTTACCTGAGTCACTTGTAGATATTCGATATGCTCAAGTGTGATTAAAATGAGAGAGCCTTGCCTCTTATTTATACTTTCATGTAGCTTCTTCAAGGGGTTACCTTTTAACTATTTTAACCCACTTTCCTTATTTTAGGGTTAACCCACTTCTAACCACTTGTCCACTTAGTAATTTCTCCATTAACTTTATTATTTAAATAATTTCTTTTGTATCCACTTTGACTTATAGTACAATCATCACCTCACTTTATTATTTAAATAATTTCTTCTTTGCAACCACTTTGACTACTTTGATATTTTAGGGCTTCTATATGACTCGTGAGGGTTCTCCAACTTCACATGGCCATAAATATCTAACTGTGAGGAGTTATGTGGCATTCCACATACCACCAGAAATGAAATGACATGAACTATCCATCCAAAATAGTATTACCTTAAAATATAATAAGATTCATACCATTATACATCAAACAAAATTGGGTCCATTACCCAAACCTTTGTGCTACCGAAATTCGCTACCAGACTTTCTACAAGGGTTGACATCAATGAAAACCAACCCAAATAATCAAAATTGAATAGGAGAGGATCCCTTCCATAAGAGGATTCATTGTATCGTGTTTCCCTACCTCAAGGTTGTTTTTATAGTAAAGTGTTGTTCTTCTATATTTATCTGTGGATCCATTGTGGTATTTTTGTATTCAGTATTTGGTTCTTAACACCAGAAGTGAAGATATCTCTGATTTAAAATAAATCATTTTTAGGTTTTTTTTGTGATAGTGGTAGGAATATTGAGCTCATACCTTTTGACGCAGTGCTCATATGGATACCAGATCGATGCCATTGGATAGACCATTTTAAGAGTTTTCTTTTCGTATATTATATGTGGTGTTTCTAATGGCTACTTGCTTTTAACTCTTCATGGAGATTCAATGTTAGTTAGAAGACCTCAAGACAATAATCCCATGAGAAAATCAAGATATATATATCATGGATGAATATAATCAAGAAGTATCTGGTAGGTATGATTTTGATGCCGATTGTGATGATCGGTATATGGATAGTTGTCATTTTTAGGATGATAACAACTTTCATATTTTATTTGATGACTCTAATCCACCTCATGTCGAACCCATCATGAGGAGTAAACAAGAGAATTCTATGCATATTCTTATTTGGTTTTATTATTCACTAGTAGTAGTGGATGAATTGTTATATGATTCTACATATTTTGATCAACATGAATAATGTTAATCTTTGGAGCATCATTTTCAGTTGGTTATGGTGTTCTGATATATTCAACATGGAGTTCACATAAGCACTTGGACATGGGACCCAGGTTTACAGTGGTGGTTGGACTACATTAGCATGGTGGCTCGCATTCCTACATGGGACCATGGTTCTCCAAGCTACTTTACCATTATGGTCCACACCTATCCATGGGAACCTGGTATATGGTTGTACACCCTCATAAATCTTTCATAAGGGGGTTGGAATGTAATGTAGCTAGAGAGATAATGGGGGGGGGAAGGGTGTTGCAAGATTGGTTGTTGTCATTGATGTCAACCCTAGTCATTGATTTTGGACCGCAAGATTTATGAAGGTATTTGGACATTAAGGACAGTGCACATGTAGCCACAAAACCCATGGATGGATAGTATACATCATGCTGTTTCTGATGGTAGGTGACATGTCACGTGGATCCTCATGGTTGAGGATAAATGAATTTTTGAATATGACAATGTGAATTGAAGAAGGAAGTACAGGTCGGCCCTGAAGATAATTAAAGAAAAGAATTAAAAAATAAGAAAGTGTCATGTCAGCCCTAATGTTAAAAGGAAGTGACATAAAGGTTATAAATACATATCATTATACATTCATTTTACCCACAAGTCGAATTTTAGAGGAAATATGAAATAAAGAAGGCTGGATTTCAAGAGCGGATGAAGTATTTTGGTGATGTGTTCTAAGGTATGTTATTTACAGGTCTTCTTACCATTTTTTCTATAAATTGTTTTATAGAATGATTCAGATGGTGAAATTGATATGATATTGAGAAGACATATCTAGGTATCTCTTGTAAAAATTTCAGCTCTTTATTCTCTATAATTTTGGATATACACTCTGTGGAAGATAGGGTTTTTGACTAGTCCTTAAGCTAGTCATAAACATGTGTTCTGGGTAAAACAGTCATAAATTATTCATAGAGAATCCAAATGAAGTGAGACCAATTTCAATGGAAAGAGTACGTCCTATAATTGCGTTTGTTTGATTTTTGGAATATGATGTTAAATATTGAGTGTGGGGAATTCTATACAAGTTCGCTCTCCTAAATAAACCAAAATTGAATAAGGTCTACCATTCTCTCTATAAATTTTGTTTGGGGAGGATTCAAGGAGTGAAAAATTGGAGGATTTTTAGAGAATACATTGAGTAATATTATTTATAGGATCAGAGTATTCTAAGAATTAAAGAATTGCAGAAGTTGAATAAGTCTCAGGAAGCATTATCAGGTTCTATGTGATGGTTGGTTGATGGTGATGATTTAATGTAAAGTTTTATTATCTCTCATATATTCTTGGGTGGAAGGAAGGGGAAAGGATGGAGAGGTCAACTCTCTCTTTATATTATAGGATTGTATATTCCTCTTGGAGATTTATCCTTCCCTTTATATTTGGAAGCTGTAGCTACCTTTGGAAGTGATTACTTCCCTCGAACAATAACTATTGATTATTTCTCATATATTATGCATGGTGCATTATGGTGTATTGGTGTAAATCTTATATTATTATTCATTGCTCATTGGATATAATTTAATGGTTTAATTATAAGTTGATTTTTTTTTAAATTGTACTTGATATTGATTCACCCCCCTCTCAGTATCAACAATTGGTATTAGAGCAGGTGTCCTTCAGAACAGTTTAACCACTGGAAGGAAAATCTTGTTCAGAGATGGATGACCATGAGCAAATTTCAAAATGGGATTAAAAGATTTGATGGAAGCAATTATTCATACTGGAGTGATAGAGTGAAAACTTACCTAATATCTTTGAGAGTAGACATTTTACTCAGTTGTAAATGGCTATGTAATCCAAAATAATGCTCCAACCGATCCAAATGAGAAGAATCTTATGAGTTGTAATTCAAAAGCTAGATATGTTATTATAGGATCATTGGAACAAACCATTTCTAGAAAAGCGATGGGTTGAAGCACTGCTAAAGAGGTATGAGACAAACTGAAGAGTACCTATGAAGATAATCCAAAAGTTAAGCAGGTCAAGCTTCAACAATATAGAGAAGAATTTGAAAATTTGAATATGAATGAAAAGGAAGATATTGCAACCTATTTTCTTAGAGTTGATCAAGTTGTTAATGATATTAGAGGATTAGGTAAAGATCTCAATGAATCCTCAGTTGTACAAAAAGTTTTGAGATCACTTTTCTTGAAGTATGATGCTAAGGTCTTCTCCATTGAAGAAACTAGGGACTTGACAAAAATGACAATGAATGAATTACATGGGTATCTTATAGCATATGAAATGAGAACAGGTACAAAAACTGACCAGCCAAACATTGAAGCCACCTTTAAAGCCATAAATAAGACAAAAGACAAGGATAATGAACTTGATGAAAAAATTGCAAATTTCGTAAGAAGGTTCCAGAAGGGAAGTGGAAGATACAAAGGTAAGTCTCCTCTCAAATGATTTAACTATGTTAGAATAGGACACACTATTGAAAAATGCTACTATAAAAAAAGAAGTCTCAACAATAAAAAGAGATTCTACTCCAAGGATGATGACATATCCTCAGATCAGAGTGATGAAGAAGATAACGATGGAGGAGAAAGTCCTCTTCATAACCCAAGAAACCTAGGATGATCACAAGAATTCTAAAGAAGAAGAAATCATTTCTGAAGAAGATTTAGATGAAGAAACTAACCTTGATTCCTTTTGGGGATACAAAGACAATGCAGAGAGTGAACAATAAGATGAGAATATTGAAAAGTTGAAGCATGTTGAAACTAAAAATAACAATCTTAGAAACAAAAACATAATACTAAAAGGTGAATTGAGTAGTTGTGAAGAAGATAATTAAAATATTGAAAATACCATTGATAGCTTGAAGGAACAATTATTAAATTATGAGAAATTGAAAGAAGAATTGGATCACACAAAAGGGGATCTATTATTGACAATAGAAAATTTGAAGAAGTTCAAAAAAAGAAATGAAAAATTAGATGATATTGTTAGCAGTCAAAGATCTCCAAATGACAAGACAGGACTAGGATACAATGATAGTTTCAAGAAAACAAAACAAGAGAAGTAAGATGAAAATGATGAAACCAACACTCGAGAATAAGTTGAACAACAATATAAAAGACTAGAATTCAGAAGGAATGATACATCAAGAAGATCCTCTCCCATCAGGTATGAAAGTAATCATTATGAAAGAAAATACAAAAGAATAGATTGTGAACCCAGATGGATCACACCACAAAGAGGATCACTTACTCCCAGGTATCAAAATTTCTTTCTTGGACATTGTTATACTTGTGGAAATTTTGGACACAAGACAATTAATTGTAGAATCAATGAAAGGAATAACTACACAAGCTACATGAATGGTGAAAATAGTAGATATGGACATGTTCATAGACCTGTCAACAGAAATTATAATCCATTTGACCCATCAATGGATCAAAATATTGTATGTTACAAGTGCAATAATCTTGGTCACAAAGAACAAGATTGCAGATAGATGAAGGAAGATAATCATAGGCCAAATGTCTGTATACCAACTACAACATGGAAAAGGAAATAAATTCCTCACAATTAAAACTATCGAATAGCATTGGTCACTAAAGAATGCAAAGATTAAGATGAATGGTTAATAGACAATGGGTGCTCATCTCATATGACTAGAGATCAAAGAAAATGTGTCAACTTGAAGAAAAAGGGTGGAAATATTGCATTTGGAGATGACTCATCTACCAAAATACTTGGAAAAGGAACTGTAAATATTGGAAGTGAAAATATTAAAGCAGAAAAAGTCCTATTGGTTGAAGATATGTAGCATAATATCCTCAGTGTTAGCCAAATATGTGATCAAGGATACACTATTACATTTGACTCTCGAAAGTGTAAAATCAGAGAAAATAACTCAGGAAGATTGGTTGCTACTGCAACAAGAAGACTAAACAACATATACATCCTAGACATGAAGAAGAGAGAGAAGAAAAAATATAGACAAAAGGAGTCCAAGGAAGAAAAAGTCCCAAAGACAAAAAATAAGGATGAATTATTATTGAGTGCCACATGTTCAGGGAGAGAGTCCCCAAAGAAGAGAGTTACCTTTTTCCATTAAACTCAGGGAGAAACCCTACCCTTTTCCATTGATGTCAAAGGGGGTGAGAAATTGGGATCATGATGATAGGGGGGAAATGAGTGTTTACATAAATGAAAAAGGGGGATATTGTTGGAATATTGGTTGTTGTCATTGATGTCAACCCTAGTCATTGGTTTTGGACCGCAAGATTGATGAATATATTTGGACAAGAAGGACAATGTACATGTAGACAAAACACCCATGGATGGATAGTATACATCATGTTGTTTCCTATGGTAGGTGGAACATTATGTGGATCCTCATGGTTGAGGAGAAATGAAGTTTTGATGATGACAAAGTGAAATGAAGAAGGAAGTACAGGTTCACACTGATGATAATTAAAGAAAATAATAACAAAATAAGAAAGTGTTAGGTTGACCCTAATGTTAAAAGGAAGTGAAATAAATGGTATAAATACATTTCATTATACATTCATTTTACACACAAGTCGAATTTCAAAGGAAATTTGAAGTAAATAAGGTAGGATTTCAAGGGAGGATAAAGTCTTTTGGTGATGTGTTCTAAGGTATGTTATTTACAGGTCATCTTACCATTTTTCGTTATAACCTTTTTTCTATAATGATTCAGATGGTGAAATTGATATGGTATTGAGAATACATATCTCATTACATGTGGTAAACATTTCATCTCTTTATTCGATATAATTTTGGAGATACTCTATGTGGAAGATAGGGTTTTTGACTAGTATTGAATCTAGTCATAAACATGTGTTCCGGGTAAAACAATCATAACATATTCATAGATAATCCAAATGAAGTGAGACAAATTTCATTGGAAAGATTACAGGCTTTAGTTTCTTTTGTGAGAGTTTCAAAATCTGATGTTAAATATTGAGTGCATGGGATTCTATAAAAGTTTACTCTCCTGAATAAACCATAATTGAATAAGGTCTACCATTTTCTCTATAACTTCTATTTGGGGAGGATTCAAGAAGTGAAACTGCGAGGAGTTTCAGAGAATACATTGAGTAATATTATATATAGGATCAAAGCATTCCAAGAATTGAATAATTGCATAAGTTGAAGAAGTCTTAGAACGCATTCTTAGGTTCTATGTGATGGTTGGTTGATGGTGATGATTTAATGTAAATTTTTATTATCTCTCATATATTATTGGGTGGAAGGAAGGGGAAAGGATGGAGAGGTCAACCCTCTCTTGATATTGGAGGATTGGATCTTCCTCTTGGAGGTTTATCCCTCCCTTTATATTTGGAAGATGTACCTACCTTTGAAAGTCATTACTTCCCTTGAACAATAACTATTGATTATTTCTCATATATTGTGCATGGTGTATTGTGGTGTATTGGTGTAACTCTTATACTATTGTTCATTTCTCATTGGATATAATTTAATGGTTTAAGTATAAGTTGATTTCTTTTTAAATTGTACTTGATATTGATTCACCCCCCTCTCAGTATCAACAAAGGGCCCATAGTGATAATACTATAGGTCATTGAATGTAAGGTGGAATAGGTCCACTATATTATTAAATAAGTCCCAGTATGGTAGTTATACATATTAGTGGGAACATAATAAATGTAAGAGGAATTATTAGAAGGTTCATCATCTATAATGTTCTTAGGTGGTTGGTATCACTATATAAAAGGGTTCAAGCAATGTAAGGGAAGTCAAGAAGAAAGTATTATATTTGGAGGAAGTATTTTATTTGGAGTGGTATCTCATTTCATTTAGTGACTATTGTAGTACTACTAGAAATACACATTAGGGATCCAAGCAACATGGAGCATCGAACTTACCAGTGTACCTTAATGGTGTGTTGTATGTAATAACATGCATCGATGCACTACATCGCACTGCATGTATCATAATTAACATACATGTGTGTTTACTTACTAACATAGCACCAATGTGCCATACAACATGGAGTACTATCAAAACTGTGAACATAGATTATCAAAATTACTGATGCACTTTAATGGTAAATATGTGTTTGTTTAATGATAAATGTAGAACCAATGTTCTAAATAACATAGAGCATAATGTATGGTGCTTGTTTTTAGATAAAGCGCACCATTGATAATGTGTATTGTTTATTAAAGGTGCACTGGTTTCTTTACCAAAATTGTTTTGCAAATAGAAATTAATTTCAGTTTTTGATCAATAGAAAATGTTTATATATGTGTGAGGTTCACAATTTCAATTTTTTTTAACTATATATATGTTCCTAAAAGGAATTGTGTGTGAATTAGACACAACAATGACAAGCACAGGAGAAACAATAACAACAGTAGATCAACATGTACAACTTTGTATGTGAGTGGGAGGCCAAAGAGATGGAGAGGGAGAGGATCCCTCACCCTATTGCACCACATAATCATTTCATTTTGACGTATGTTTTCCTCCTTAAGTTTTATGAGGAGGATACATCCTTCATAGGGAACTCTTCATTTTAATAGTAGTTGATTCATTATTGGGATCATGGTCGGTATAAATTTAGGGTTGGTCCCGATCTATGGTATCATTCAAGAAAGGAGAATATTTATTTTATCACTATATTATCTAGGATGGGCGATGTTTGACCTCATTTCCCTAATATATTTCTTGAAATTGCAGGGGGCATCCAGATGGCACATGTGTAGAGATATGAAAGTCTAGAAATTGTGTGTTCTATAGACTTCCAAGTTTTTAGCGGTCAGTTGTGAATAGATGTATTTGGTATAGAGAAGGTTAAGTGCTTGTGCCTTAATGTCATTCTAGTGGAACACATTACCTCTGATGGGAAGTGCATTGGTTTCCCATTGGTGTATTGTTTAGATAGTTTATTTCAAAGGAACTAAATAATTAGGTGGTTGGAGTTTTTTTGTGCCAATTTTGTTTCACATTAGATCATTGTCACTTTGTTTTTAATGGGAGGTCATTCTTCCCATTTGTGTCAAATATACTTGCATTATTTTTTGAGATGTTTCATCTATCTTGATTGATAGTACCGTGATTCTTTCCTAGGCCCACGATTGGTGTGTGTATGCACATGGGGGTGTAGGTGTTTCCAAACATGGGCCAAGCAAAGTGGTCATGTACTCCTACTGGTAGAGAGATATGTGATTTTTTTATTAGAGAGGAAAATCATGTCCTCAATTTTGTATAGTATATTTATGTGATAATAGATTGGAGATGATATATGAACATCCTATTTATTATAGATGAGACAAGAAATGATAGTGGTAATATTAACATTCTAATTTGATAAATCTAGTTGCATATTTTTTTTTCTTATTTAATGCGCATGTAATTTAAGAAACATATATTGGGGACAATCCTCCCCAAAATAATGAGGAGATGGATGAGGTATTTGAGAAACATCTAGTACATAGATATGACATGCCACACATGTTATATCAGAGAGTCTGAATTGAAGTGGTGGATCACAAATGTGGTATGGTTATTAGGTAGGGAGTGACACATGTAAATGTTAGAGAGATATTATGGGTACCATAGATATTTTATATGGTTGACCCTTTCTCATGACTTGATGTCACTCTTTCATCATGTTTTAGGTGTTTTCAACCTCATATAGAGGTTGAGTGATGATGATCATTCCAATTCATTTGGATCATCTTCTGAGGGTGATGCTCCCGATCCTCCATCGCATGATCCTCCACCACCTGGTCCTTAACCACCTAGTCCTCCTCCTCCTCCTCCTCCACATGTGTCACCAAATACACCATCCATTTATCCTCCTCATCCTCCACATGTGTCACTAGTTGTACCATATTCCATCGATCCTCCTCCTCCTCCTCCTCCTTCACATGTGTCACTAGTAGCACCATCCACTGATCCTCCTCCTCCACATGATCTTGCTAGAGAGATATATAGGATGTAT
>ML820593.1:115587-134036 GCA_009831015.1 Picea engelmannii
AGATTTCTTCACCTTCATAAAGAGTCCAAGTAGGATTGTCTGGAGGCTTTTTTGGTGTAGAAGTTCCCTTTTTGGGTGGCATGTTGGCCAAGTATCACTTTTGAACCTTGATTTTGAGGTGGTTCTGCTAGACAATATTTATTCTGTTGTATCTCCTAGGTTTCGACCCTTCTGGGTATGAAACTTTCTTTTATGTAATTCTCTAATATTTCTTCTCTGCAATTCCAAAGGTCTGATCAAAATTGGATGTTCCAAGTTGAATTTACGGTAACATCCCCACAACTTGTATCTTTTTGTCCTTTCCAGTAGATCTTACTTGTATAGCATGACCCACACAAAATAATTGATATAAAAAATGAAACTGTAAGGTAGCTAGAGAGGTAGTAGGGGGGCCCAGAGGGCCCATAGTGATAATAGTGGAGGTCATTCAATGTAAGGTGGACTAGGTCCACTATATTATTAAATAAGGCCCACTAGGTAATTAGATATAATAAATGTAAGAGGACTTCTTAGAAGGTTCTACTTCTAGAAGATTCCTCCTCTAGAATGTTCTTAGGTGATGGTAGCACTATATAAAGAGATTCAAGCAATGTAATGAGACATGAAGAGAAGTATTGTGTTTGGAGCGGTAGCTCAATAGGAGGATGCCCCCTCGAAGAGGCAAGTGAAAAGGAGAGGATCCCTTCCATAATAGGATCCATTGTATGGTGTTGCCCTACCTCAAGGGTTTGATGGCAATAAAGAAGATTTTGCATATTGTTCTTCTATATATGTTGTGGTTCTTTTGTATTCAGTCTTTGGTTCTTAACAATTGGTTCTTCTATATCTTCAGATCTATCTTGGTTCTTAACAGAAACTCATACCATAAATACTATATACTGTCCATGATCCAATGAAACAAGTCCCACTCAATTTGAATACTCTAGGAAGAAGTTATGATTGTTTTACCTGGAACACCTTCTTGAGACTAGTCAATAGGACTAGTCAAATACCCTATCTTACACAGGGTGTATATACAATTTTAAGATGACCCAGAAGCTGAAATTCTTACCACAGATACCTTACTAATTTTTGTGAATATCCTCTAGATTTGATGGTTTGAAACATCACATAATATTTTTTATAGCGAAAATTCCACAATGCCTCATTTCAGGATGATTCCAGAACCCTATCTTGTACAGGTTGTATGTCCGAAAGTATAAGGCCTCAGTGGCTGAGATTTTAACCCAATGTACCTTGATTCGTCTACTAAATATCCTCCAAGACATTCTTTATGAAACAATGTAGAAAACAAGTTATAGAGAAAATTCCAAGGTGTCTCAGATGTAATAGCGAAACCCCAAGATTTTGAGCTCTGATACCATATGTTAAGAACCAAATATCAATATAGCATAGAAAAACCTCAAAAAAAGTACTCAACACATTGAAAAAGAGATAAGTTCAGATAATAAGCTTCTTCGAGGGGGAAACCTCCTTTTACCCCACTTAAATGTTCAAGTACAAGATGATTCCAAATGAAAATGTCTCCTTGGTATATATAGGAGACTAGGAGGTATAATTACAACTAATGGAATAAAGCTGACATAAATAAAATAACATTACTAATCTAATATGCCCCAATTAAGGGGTAATGAGCCAATATTAGGGCTTAACATCTGCCCTAATATATAGTTAATGAGAAGATGGGGTAGATTAACCATCTGCAAGACTTTCAAGACAGACCATGAGCTAGGGATTTAGACCCAGGCAACCTTGTTGAGGAAGGAAAGAAAAGAGGTAATTGGTAGGAAGAGAGATATTGGTGGGAATATCAGAGTCGAGACACCAATCTCGAGAAGAGAAAAAGAGCGACTACAACTATCTGGTTTGAGAACGAACTGGGAAATAAGTTCATTATGGGTGCAAGAAGTTTTTGGAAAGGTTTTTGTTTCAAGATGATAAATGGGTTTGACGAGTGACAGTGTAATTACTCCTGCAGACCTCCTTGCTTGATATAGAGAAAACCTATTTCCAAGGTATCGTGGGAGGAGGAGAGTAACCTTCATCCCTTACTGTCATTAACAAAGAATAAATAGTCTCTCTCAAATCATCAAAGTCTAGCTCAGGGTGGCTAGTGGTAAATCAATCAGAAGTGGCTGTGACTATGGTTGGATGGAAACAGACACCCCTTTCAGCAGCCACTTCAAAAACTTTGGTTTTCTGATAATTATTTTCATACTTTGTGTCTTGAAATGGAAATGGTGATCAAATACATATATATATGTTTATGATTGCGTTCTGTGTTGAATGGTTAAGACAGATATATGTATTATCTCTCTATGAACTCATGCTTTTGAATGGTCATCTTCTTTCCTCATATTAGTAGTTAGATATTTGGGGAATGTAAGTTTACAAGAGGGTTGGGGTAGGATTTACTGGAATGTTTAAATTCATGTCAACCCATAGAATCTACCTTTGCGGGAATATTAAGTTCAAACCTGAAGGAAGGAGGGAACCTCCTTTAGACCTTTCACCCATGTTACCAAGGGATCATGCCCATGTCCTTAACCAATTCATAGCTAAGAGGTTAATGCATATCCCACGAGGGTTTTTGAAGGACCCATGTGACCGAGGTATGGGAATGCTAGGCCCGAAAGGAGTCGAGCCTCTCTGGCTTCAGAAGTCCAAGAGTTTGGAGCTCCAGATTGTTTTGACCTTATCATTTGTAAACAAGACAAAGGAAACAGATAGTTATGGTTACCCATAAGTTTGATCGACTCTTGGTGATATCCCTAACCATGGAATATGGAATTGCCATGTTGTAAAACCTTGATCCATTTACCCATCATGAGGTAATGCAAGATACCAAGTTGAGTGTATTTGAGAGTCCCCTTATCTGTTGGATTTATGCCAAGGTAAATTCAATGAAGTCCTACTTTAGGAGAATAGGGATGTGAAAACACCAAACTCCCCAAATGTCGTAGTTACGAAGTGATGAGAGCCGTCGATCTGGGGATTCCATTAAGAACCCCTCTTAACCATTTGATTCAATTGTGGAGGGAACTGCGTACTATACTTTGACAGAGTCCTACTTTAGGGGAAAAAAGCGACCATAATGATGAAACCCTCGAAGGCCAAAGCTACAAAGTGATAAGGACCATAGATCTAGGGACCCTTTGGGATATCACATAACCATTAGATCTAGGCAATGGTCAACTCGACACTGACCACTTCAAGAGAAAGGAGGAAGTCACACCACAGATCCCCCAAACTCTAAATTTATGAAGTAACAGAGGCCATCGATATAGGGGTTACATGGACACAACTTGACCATGATATCAAAGGGCTTGTAAGGCTACAAGTTTTGGGTGACATGGACCCACATTTGACATGCCACGTGACCCTTGGATTCATGTGTTTCATAGACCCTGTGTTCCTATTAAAATGATACATGTGTCACCCAATGTAGGGGCCATGTCTCAACCATGTCTTATTATGTTCCACACCTGGCACTTACCTTCTTTCTCCATTTGGCAGGAGGAGTATGCAGGGACCACCTATGTTTTTCTCTGCATCTAGTACATCACCATGTGCGAGGGTGGACCCTTCAAGAGTCTAGGACTTCGGGACTATGGAGGTTTGGAATGCAGTGTTGAGGGCAAGTTGAAAGGCCTGAAGGGTGGATCCACATGGTGATATTTCGAGGTACTTTGGGAATCCATGAATTCAAGACTCCAGAGGAGAGGCTTGCAGAAACGAGTAGGGGTGTTCAGTGTCGAAGCATCACACGTTGAATTTCCCCCTAGCCTATGTGTCAGATGAGAAACAATTTCTATCATTGGATTGGATGGTGGATGGAACTTATCTACAGGAGTTAAGAACCTGGATATGGTATGAATGATATTTAACCATGTGGGCACCACATGGCCCTCAACTATTAACACTCGAATAACTTTGAAAGTCCATAAGTTGAAAATGAGAGGTTAGATTAGAGTCTGGTAGTAGTCATTAGAAAGATATGAGTCAGTAGAGGAGGATGAGGACCTCGAGAAATGGATTTGGGATGGTTAGAGTAAGAAAATTTTGATGCCCCATCTCTAAGAAGGGTACTTAGGGGTCAGGTGTGTTACAAATTGGTATTAGAGCATGGTCACAACACTTGGCCTGATTGGGCTCATGAATGAGTCACTTAAAAATATTAATTAGAGAAAATTTAGGGGTGGCACACTATCTTACCCCATTCTTAAGAGACTTATTTAAACCTCTACTAAGGTAAGGAATGAAACTTTATACTATTGTATATGTTTTGAAAAAGTTGAATTGTGCATTGTTCATAAAACTAGTAGATCATTAACTAACAAAGAATGTTTTATCAGCACATAAACATTCAGAGGACCACAAGAAAACTAAAACATAAATGATGTTTACACACCATGAATTGGGGGAAATCTCCCAGAATAGAGAGGAAGAATCTTATGAAAGGAGGGAGGTGGAAACCCCTCCAGAATTGGCTAAAAGTGTAAGAAGCCTCATGGAAGAGTTATAGAGTTGTAAGGATGAAAATGAAAAGATAATAAAATAGCATGAAAAGTGAACTGAAATCAATGAGGTTATACTATATATCTTATCAGATATACAAAGGAAGTTGTGGCATGGACCAAGAACCAGTCATGTAGAAAGACAATATTGGAAGAAAACCTAGATTCTGACTAAGATATGAAAGAATGGCCTTGAAAGTGGCCACACAAGAAAGAGCACCTCAAAGAAGGCCCGACATGGAGCCAAGAGACATTCATCCGAAGAATCCTCTGGTGAGGGAACTGACGACTCCAAGGAATCTTCTAGTAGAAAAACTAGTTCACATTCCCAAAGGAAAAGAAAGAAGATGAAACATTCCAAGAGTCATGACTCCAAAGAGTTCAAGAAATCCAAACCACCCACTTTCGACGGAGAAATTAAGAAAGGAGAAGAAGAATAAGTTTAGTTGCTTGGTTTGAAGAAGTAATTTAGATTCCATGACTACTCTGAAAATTTAAAGGTTCAAATAGCCATTTTTAACCTGAACAGAAATGCCTCCATTTGGTGGGAGGGCCTTAGAAACGTGAAAGGAATCCATCAGAAGGACTTGTCATGAAAACAATTTGAGAAATAATTCAAGAAGAAGTATCTGTCCAAGAAATACATTAATGGGAAGGCTAAGAATTCTATGAACTCAAGTTGGAACAACTGACCATAAGGAATATATCAATAAATTCCTTGAGATGATAAGGTATGTTACCTACATCAAATATGAAAAGAAGAAGATGCAACAATTTATCAGTGGATTTCCTTAGTCGTTCCGGTACATAATTGAGTTTTATGATCCAAATACCTAAGAAGACACTATCTCAAATGCAAGGTATTTCTATGATCATTTCAATAATAAGACAAAACCTCACAAGGAATGGAAGAAGAAAAGAACTCCATGATTCAAGAAGACAGGGTTTAAACCCTCAATATTCAAGAGCTATGGGAAAGGTTCTAGGATGATCCTTCCTACTAAAAGTGTATACCAACAAAACTTCCCAATGAGAGGTAATTAGGTTGCGACCTCCCATTGGATATTAGTGGTTGTAGTTATGTAAAATTATGGAGTCGATGGAGGTCGAACCCATGACCTCCATAATCCTTACCAAATATTCCACTACCAATGTTATGCAATTGTTCCTTAACCTTATATGGCATGGATTAAATTTGAATTAGTGTAAATCTTCATTTGGAGGGAAAAGGGGTCGAGGGATAATCCCCCATCCCTTGTTTATGTATTGTAATGTGACTGTTCCATAATCCAAAATGTGAGGGATAACAAACTATATGCCAACATATATATAGTTTAAGCCATATGCCATTTATATAATTAAATATAATGAAACAACTAGTGATCGATGGGAATGGAACCCACGACCTTTGCCAAACTTAGCCACGGTTTTAGCTAATGCATTAATGGTGTTGGGTGTTACGATATTCCACCTAAACTTAGCATTAATTTTCCATAAGCTTAGGCAATAGGTTCTAACCTGCACCCTATATGTGCATAGACTTGTTGATGGGTTTTTAATCCCTTGACTCAACAACAGGAACCAAACCCACCACTGAGGCCCAATTAGACTCTGTAGCATTTAAAATGGAATGGTTCTCTAGATATTGCGATCCATCCAAGGTATCAATGGGATTTTTGTTTTCTGGCGAAGGCTCTTCCTTCAGTTGGGACTATTTTAATTTATGTATTTTCTTTTGGGGTGGGGCTGATATGAGAAGGGCAAGCGAGTGTAAACCAACTTGACAAATAATAGGATAAAGTTTCAACTACTGAGAAGAGGTCGTGCTAGGGATAACCCATTGCTCAAACATGTAGATGGAAATTCTATACCATAGGCCTAATAATAATACATTAACCATACGAGCATCCAATCATTGCCTGAGATTACTAACTACCAGAACGAAAAACACATAGGAAACAAGATAAATGGTAAGCAAAATAATTCATCTACCACTATCATTCGTCTCATAATTTGGACAACAATTCATCATCTTCATCTTTAAATAAAAGAACAACAAAGCAATTGTACCAGTTAACTTGACAATATATTCGATAGCTCTTACTTGTTACATCTGCTCATAAAATTGAATAGGAAATAATTCTTCTTCAAGCTCAATCATGCATGCATTTGATAAAGATAACTTCATCTTTGGTCCAAAAGGACTTCTAAATTCATAGAAGCTTAAAAATAATTCTTAACAACCAGAAAGAAAATAGTTCTTACAACAAACCATCGACCTCTAATTAATTGATCGAGGCATTTATTTATAATCCCAACCTTAACCAAAGTTTAATGGCTAAGTACAGTTTGAACCAAACAAAATTTTCCACGTGGAATTATCTCATAACAGTTTCTTGATCAGTATACCCAGGATATTTATTTGAAATGATGACTCCTTTTGTATTCATACCAATTAATGAATAGTTCTTCACAAGTCTGGGCCCATGGGAATCTGTTTTG
Organism: Picea engelmannii; assembly: GCA_009831015.1. Lineage (NCBI taxonomy): Eukaryota > Viridiplantae > Streptophyta > Pinopsida > Pinales > Pinaceae > Picea > Picea engelmannii. The sequence goes on from ML820593.1 coordinate 122,607, forward strand.
TTCCATTGGGACCGCATATATCCCTCTGATGGTTGTTGCATGTGCTTGGTAATTTACTAAGGTGGAATTCAGTTGTTGCAACATGGTTTTAGCTCTGATCGGGTGTTTTGTGAATTATTGCACCTGTCCCGGCCTCGCATCAGCTACCTTTGCACACTCTTTGGTCTGTAGGGAGTCTTGGTTGGCATACATATTGAGCACGTATCTTATGTTGACAAACTCATTGGGGGTGCCAAACTCAGGGAGCTTTATATATTTCATTACTTCATTAATTTTATCCCAGTGCTTCTGGAACTTGGCATATTGTTCTTGGATCTCTTGATGTGGGTCCTGGGACATCTTATTCTAGTATTATGCAGATCTCTTTATGCGGTCGAGGCTACTTTTTCCTAACAACTGAATGCCATGTTCTTCCTTTTCTCGGCCCTGATGGACTGCCTCAATGTATTCAAGTCTTTCCATCGCTTGCAATGCTCTTTTATGCCATCATTCCATCTCCTTGCATGATGTGAGGGCCATGAGATTGTCCTCTTGGAATTCAATTCTATTTTCGGTTAACAGGCTTCTTTCTTTCTTGTACTCATTGTAAACTCCTGAAAACTCACTCTTCAAATATGTTGTATTCTGTGTGGTGCCTTTGTAATACTCAACAAGATGCTGCAGGTGTTCCAGTTCCTTCAGAGTATCAACTAGTTATTTTTCATCCCTCCTGGCCCTATCCTGGGCAGCATCAGAGAGGGTTCTTCCCATGCCTATTAGTTTAGATGTGTGAGCATCTGTTGTGTTGATCAAGTTTACCTTTTTGGTAACCAAAATGGAACAGTCCACAATAATCTTTATCTTCTTAGCATTCCTTTGCATGATGGCCTTCCTCTTTTGATCATAGGAAATTGTAGAGATGTTTGCTACCTCGTCTATCGGCTCTGGTATATGTTGGTTTCCCCATGTGAGTGTGTTTTCCAGGATGATGGTGGTATATATTTGTTCAATATTAGACTCTTGAACCTCCTTATTTTTCTGCGAAGGCCCGACCTCTTCCCATTGTTTATCGGGGACCTAAGTATCAAGTGGAATAGATGTGTCGGGAGGGAGCTCAATACTTTCTTGTATACTAGCCATGGCATCGCCTACATCCTTCCATGGGGATCTTTCTTTTGACTTGTCCAATTCTGAATTGTCCTTGGGACTACCTGCTCGAGTCTTCAATGCATTAGGAATTTTTGTGTCTAGGCCTCTTTCGGCTCCTTTTCCTTCTTGTGTGTCCTCTTGAATTTGAACATCGGGAACAAGAGGTGCTTTTTCCTTGGCTCCCTTTTATTCTTCTACATGCAAAGAGGTTTTATGAGATGCCTCCGGGATCTCATCATCACTGTATATATATTTATGAACTTGGTCAGAGGGTTAGGCGCAATTGTTTCGACCGAAACCTGACCCAGCTCTGATTGAATCATCTTGCCTGTTGGTGAATCGACTGGCGATAATGTGGATTTAGGGTCATCTGACCTATTTATGTTATTGGGGTATCTGAGCTTGGAGCCACCTACCCCTGTTGGGATCTCTTCTAGGTTACTGGTCAGAACACTTGATAAGAGGGCCAGATCATTCAACACCATATCCATCATTTGCTGGACATGTTGGATCAAGAGAGTCCCTCTTTCCAGTGCACCCGGAGTTTCGAGAAAATCCCATTTCTGTACAGGGGATTCCTAGGGAGCTTCCATCATTTCGGTTGATTCGAATGTTACCCTTTCTTCCATAGTCCTAAGAATTTCTTGCATTACTTGCTCCAAGGACATCGTTTTCTCTTCCCAACTCATGGCCTTGAACTTCATTACTCCGGGGTCAACCATTCTTTCCACCACCTCATCCCAATCTTGATATTTTTCAATGAAAATTTCATCCTCAAACCGATCGTGGGCATAAGGCCAATAGGACGATACTTGTGATGCATGTTTCGAGACTAGACCCTTGGGATCATGCTTGCGAAAATTTCCTATTTGGAACCAAAATTCCAATTGACTTAATCTCTCTTGCTTTACCTACACAGTGTCTTTAACCTGGTAGAAGCCGATATGAAACCCATAGGGTATGAATGCTCACTTCTTATCCTTCACCAAAGTGGCGTTGTAGCCCTGCAAGATAGTTTGGTAACATATTTCCCCTAGTACCAGTCAGTCAGGGACATATATAGGTAGCAAATTTGGTGCTCCGGTAGCACCGAAAACCCTAATGTAAGTTTTGTGTTTATCCAGGTACTAGTGACCAACTTTCGATATAACTTTTTTGGCTGCATCAAACAGCTTTGGGCACTCTTTCTTGAATAGTAAAAAATGAATAGGTGCGATAAATTGGTCGCAAATGAGAGAGTAGGATATTTTATACCTGTTCTCCCACAAGATGTCGAAGTATACATGGATTGGGAGCTCGGAAGCGTGCCAGCTCAGGTTCATCCCGGCGAAGGAATTTCTTTCACAAATGACGTCCAATAGATAAGATGCCATGTAGAAGGCAGAAGTTTCTCCTTCCTTTGATTGTTGAGCCTGTAGAATGCAGGAGCTAAGTTGTTTGGATATTATAGCACCACAGTTGAAGCTTGTTCCAGAGATGGTGATAGTATAAGCCAAAGGCATCCATGCCTCTGAAAACTAGGAACAATCTTTCTCTCCATACAACCGGAAAGGGAGAGCCATTAGATAGATATAAGGTTGTCTGTGGTTGGCCGTCGGGTACCAGCTAGAGTTTTGGTTGGTGAATTTTTTGTCTTCTCTCCACTAGGATGCCATGATTTTGTGGGTGTCATGCTTCTGATAAAACTTCACAGCAAAATCCATGTTCAAACATTCATCTGGCTCCTTGAGCTTGTAATAATTTTGGACTTGTACAGGGAGGAAAAACCCATCTATTTGACCATTATCATCATTAATTACACACTTTTGTGCATTAGTGTGATCAATGAGCCATTTCAAAAGTTCAATGCAAGGGAATACCAAAGTCCTTCTCGCCACCATGTGTAGGTAAGACTTGCAGATGTTGACAAAGACCTCATTGTCCAGCTTCCTTGTGTTAGGATCGCTATGCGGGGCATATTTGGGGAATTCTTCGTGCTTGATTTTCTTAAACAGGTCTTCCCATCAAGAGAATAGTTTCTTGGTCCCAATGTTTGCCTTTGTGTCCCCAAAGGCCGGGGGCTAAGCAAAGGATTCTTTGGTGATCGTCTTGATGATGGGCGTCGGCTTGGGAGTGAATTCCAATTTTCTTGCAACGGCTAGGGAGGATCCCTCTCCTGCTTCTGATTCTTGCAGCTTTGGGACTCTAGGATATTTCCTAGTGGTAGGTTTCTTCGGAGGCATCGTTCCTGCAACTGAATATGTTCAATTATGGCTGACATATAGAGAAATATTATATCCTAATTTACATGTGAGGTGGAAACAACAAAACCAGATTGGTACATACCTATATGCTTGCTAAACTCTGTTTCTTAATACTCACTATACCTTGGACGCCTTCTATGGGTCATTCGTCTCGCTCCTCTGGATGTTCCAGAATTCTTTGCATGTAGAATGCTCTGGCTTATAATAATTTAGGATAATATAACAAGAGAGAACTTACTAATCGCATCAAGTTGTTAATACAAGTAATGGGACAAAATTTAAAACTACTTACAACCAATTCTCTGTAATCAATTTTACGCAGGTTGACGGTAGAGGCGCGTAGGGAGATGCATTGTATCTATAGGTTAAAACGATCATTTTTCTTTGCACATGAGTTAGAAACTAATGCGCTATATTGGAATTAATAAACTAATTAAATGCATTGTATCTAGCATATCTTAGAGCTAAAATGTCCCATCATGTCATTTTCTGAATGGGGAAGTTAGGGATCGGCGCAGAGCTATGAGATTTTTTGTTGATACCTTTTTTTTTTTTTTACAAAAATAAAATCACTGACACCAATTAATTTCGTCGGAAGGTTCTGACGTGACACGTGGCAGATAAATATTAGTGACTTGACTCATGAGCGCCAACAGAGGTGGTAACCTTCTTTCAGTTATGCACTCCCTAACCAAGCCTAGGAATCACCGATGCCGATTAGATATCAGGGGTCAGTAATTGGGGATGAAATTATCGCATCCTTTTCCTTGGGCTAGCACTTGGAAATTCACCGATGGAAAAATGTTTCAAGAGTTGGTTGCTTGGAAAATGTTTTACGCTCCTTACGGGTTTAGCAACTCATAAGTCACCGATGCTGAAATTATTTTATGGGATCGGTTGTCGGCGATTCCTTTCTTTCCCTGCAAACGACTACTTCCTTTCATGTTTCACCGATGCCGAATGAAATTAGTCATCGAAAACTTTCTTTTGCAATTCTTATCATGAAAGAACAACTCCCCTTTTACCGACGCCGACAAAAATCGGTGATCGACGTCCTTAGTTTTCTAAGACGATTTTCTTTCATCTCTGATTCTTCTGGGTGCCAAATTTTGGACGCATAGGGTGAAACGATTTAGTGGTTAATTCTTTACTAAAATGTTAATCCCTTTAAGTTATGATGGTTTTGACATGTTCAGGGGAACTTTTAAACAATCAAGGAGGATTTATAGAAAACAATGATAAGCGAAAACAACATCATTCTGAATTATACAATAACAAAATATTAAGTGGTACCCAAAATGTAAAATTTCGCAGAGAATTTTTAGGGTGTGTTGAGAGCTCAACAAATGGCGATTTACTGGGTGAAAGAAGAATCTTTGTTCTTACTTCATACTTGGCTGATATGGAAGCTGGTGGGGGACCCAACTAGTTTTAAATCAGAGCTCCTTTTACCTTTGAATTTGAAATCCTCCAGTTAATGCTTCTGGGTCTGCCTGTGGGGTTTTTAACCTCAAGTCCTCCTTCGTTTCTAGTAACCTTGACTCATGTCCTCCCCCCAGTTGTTTTTTAAACAAAATATCTAGTAATGTATTCACTAGCGTGAAGCCTTTAATTACCTTTTATCACTTTCTATGGTGTTGCTCCACTTCCAGTGAGCGTCTATAGCCCTGACGAAGTCACCCCAACATCTCAGACATTGCTCCACTGCCGGCAAGCGTCGATAGCCCCGATGGAGATATCTGCATCCCCTCTCCCACTGTTCACTGATAATCATCAAATTTATTTTAGCATGTTGCCATGAGCGAGTGGGAGAGAGTGATGTTTATTTATTTTGCATGGTCAAGCGTTTAAGGTGAATTCTTTACCAGTTTTGCCTTCGGGGTTCATGCAGTCCTTTCCAGATTTCCTTCTTTCCCTTGAGGTTTTACCAAACACTAAGCAGACACTTCTAACATTTTTCGAAGTCGTTCATTTGCGTAGGTTATATAGAGAACCCTTCAAAAAAAACGTAAGTTCCTTTATTCTTCTTGTGTTGTGTGTGAGTGATGAGTTTGGAACAAAGTTTGCTATGTCACGTTATTTGAGGTCAACCATAGTCTTGCTAAACACCACCTTCCAAGTTAAAAGAAAAACAACTGAAAATAAAAATCAAAAGAAAAAGTAGAAGCACGTGCCAGATGATTTATTCAAAACCGACATCACGAAAACAATATGTAAACATAAGAGACCCCCCCCCTTTTTTGTTTATATTTATTTATTATTATTATTATTATTATTTTATTGGAAATATTGTTTTAAGGCCTGACCATTTACTAGGAGGGCGTCAGGTTCTCCCCTCAAATTCTGCAATCGATAAGTGACTACCTCTATCTTTTCAGCGACCTAGAAAGGTCCAAGCCATAGGTTCTGAAACTTAGAATGCTTCCTGTTTGTAGAATGCTTCCTGTTTGGGTCATTCACTCTATCCCATTTTATTACCAAGTCTCCTACCTCAAAACTCTTTTCTTTGGCCTTATGCTTATCAAACCATCATTTCACTATCTATTGGTGACCTAGGAATTTTGACTTAGCCTTCTCTCTCTCTTCTTCCAGAATGAGTAGAGTATTGATTCTTTGTTGCATGGTCGATGAGGGTTCCTTGTTAGAATCTTGGGCCAATTGAAGAGATGGAAGATAGAGCCCGTTTGGGAGGATGGCTTCTTGCCCATAGACCATAAAGTATGGGGAGTTTCCTATGGCTTCTTTGGGTGTGAACCTATTTGCCCATATGGCATTATGAAGTTGATTATGCCAATTTCTTTGTTTATCTGTAACTGTCTTCTTTAATATCCTTACCAAATTTTTGTTAGTCGACTCTGCCACACCATTTCCCTGAGGGTAATAATTTGCAGAGTACTTGATTATGATTCCTTTGTCTAGAGCAAACTCTATCAATAGCGTATAGGAGATGTAAGTTGCATTATCAAATACCAGAATAGAGGGGAGACCAAACCTTGTGATTAGCTATTGTTCTATAAATAGGATCACTACCTTCTTATTTGCATGAGTCAAAGGGATGGCCTCCACTCATTTTGTGAAATAGTCGGTGGTAGTAAGAATGTACTTGTGAAGTTTAGAAGAGATAGGCATAATTTCTCCTATGATATCTAACCCCCACTGCTCAAAGGGCCTCGAAACAGTCACAGGCTGAAGTGGGACTGCTGCCCTTTTCTCCTTTCCAACACTTATTTGACAAGTCTTACAGTTTCTAGCATAAGTATGCGTGTCTTTGAAAAAGGTAGGCCAGTAATAACTAGCTCTCAAAATATTATGAGTGGTGGTGTTTCTAGAAAAATGTCCTCCGGCGGGGCCGTCATGAAGTTCCTTTAGCACCTTGTCGGTGTCTTCATGTTCGAGGCACCTCAACAATACCCTGTCATAGTTAATCCAGAAAAGCACCAAATTTATAAGACGATATTGTGTAGATTTTAATCTGAGGGCTCTTCTCTCTCTGGGGTTGAGGTTTTTGGGACAATTCCTGTGATGTAGTAGGTAAGACAAGTCCTTATACCATGATTCTTTTCTTGGGGAGATGTATGCTACTTCTCCACACCATAGAGATATTTCATTCTCCCACCCAGAGTCTTCATTTACTTGATCCCGGGCTTCAACTGCGAGCTTGCACATACCTTGTGCTTTTACTAGCTTAGCAGGTTTTATGTCTAGATCAAATTCTTGGACTACTACCATCCAGTTCCCTCTTCTTTCTCCCATTTCTTGTTGGGTGAACAAATATTGGACTACAGGGTGTGGTACAATCACCTTAGTATGATTCTTGAGGATGTAAGACCTGAAATGCTTTACTTCCTTATAGACCGCATAGGCCTTCTTGTCTATGGTAGGATAGTTGAGCTCAGATCCTTGAATATTAGTGCTCATAAATGATATTGGGGCTTCATTGTTGTCATCATCCTTCTGAGTTAAAACCGCATCTAGCGAATGGTCCGAAGCGAAAGTGTAAAGGGAAAAGTCCCTCTTGAAATTGGGACTTCGGAGCACTGGGGCCTGGGATATGACGACTTTGATATTGTTGAAAGTGTCTTTTTGTTCATCATTCTACTTAAATTTTTCATCCTTGTGGATCATTTTCTGTAAGGGTTTGATGATCTCAGTGAAAACGAGAGTGAATTTCCTTACAAAATTGATTTTCCCGAAAAAGGACTGCATAGCCTTCTTATTATGGGGTAGTGGAAGTTGACCTATGGCCTTAATCCTTTTAGGGTCTATGTGAATCCTAGATTGAGAGATGATGTGAACTAACAACTTACCTTCTTAGAAACCAAAGATAGTTTTCTTAGGGTTCAGGGATATACCGTATCTCCGACACCTTTCGAAAATCTGAGTTAAATGTTGGATGTGTTCTTCTCTATTCTTCGAATATACCGTTATGTCATCTAAATATACTACCAAACATTTATTGATAAGTCAAAGAAATGCCACATCCATGGCCCTTTGGAAGGTTTCCCCTGCATTGATTAACTCGAAAGGCATGCATTTATAAGCGAAGGTTCCCCACTTGGTTTGGAAAGTGGTTTTCAAATGGTCTTCCTCTGAAACCAAAACTTGGTTATAACCTGAGAAACCATCTAGTAAGGAGAAAAACTACGAGCCCGACATGTTTTTCAAGAGTTGTTCCATTAGCGGTACTGGATAATTGTCCTTTTCCCAAGCTCTGTTGAGGTTCTGAAAATCTATGCATAGTCAGATTTCTCCCGATTTTTTCCTCACTGGAACAAGATTTTACACCCAGGTGGAATGCCTAACCTAGAAAATTATCTTCGCATCTAGAAGCTTCCTTAATTCCTGATACATGAGAGGTTCTAGGGATGGGTGATACTTTCGGAGATTTTGCTGAAAAGGTTTTACTTCAGGGTTCAACAGGATGGTGTGTTGAATAATGCAGGTATCATAGGTTTTCAAATCCTTATAGGACCATGTGAAAACATCTTGGTATTGTCTAAACAATCTGAGGTAGGTTTTCCTTTCCTCTTTAGATATAGTTTTGCCAAGATTTACAATCTTTGGGTTTTCTGTGGTTCCAAGATTTACAGTTTCATGGAGGGGGCAAGAGCTATAGGTCTTTGCGTTCTTAGGTCCTTTGAATCATTCATTTAGATCAAACGGGTTTTCTAAATTAGATACCCCCTTCGTGATCGTGTGGGACTTTAATCCATCCACATGGTGTTATTTCTAAGGCTCATTTTCTGTCAATTTCTCTTGGAACTCTTCATCATCAATAGCGAGATCTTTGAAATTGTCTTGGTTGGTCAAGAAACTTACGATCTATTCATCTCCCTCAAATACTTTCCAAGTAGAAATGTTATTAGGTACTGGTGGTTTGTAGAGCATTTCTACAGTGAATTGGGAGGCTTCATAATATTCTAAAGGAGACAACCTCGAAGCGGTTGTGGCTAAGGAGTTAGCAAGAACATTCTTTTCTCTAGGGACCGTAGTGATATTGAAAGCCTCAAAGCACTCTATTAGCCTATGCACCTCCTGCTGGTAGTTCTTAAGATGGGGTGAATTGCAATGTATAGTATTTCTTACTTGTCTAATAATAATTTCGGAGTCTCCAAAAAATTTCAATTCCTTGACATTCAGATCTATGGCTTTCTTTAACCCTTGAACTAGAGCTTCATACTTGACAGTGTTATTGGTACATTTGAATTCTAGCCTACATGACAAGAAATAACGTTTACCCTTTTGATTGATGAGGATGAACCCTGCTCCTGACCCTTCTTTTGATTTAGATCCATCAAAGTAGAGGGTCCAAATTTGCGGACAACAGTTTCTCCTTTTTTTTCCATCACCAATGTTTTTCTCTCCAATTTCTTTTTCCACAAGTCCTAGTGCAGGGTTGTGACAGAATAAAAAGTCTTCTGTCGATATCGATGATTCCTCTTGAAAATCATTTCAGAGTTTTGGGTAAGAGGAACATTGGACAAGAGAGGAGAAAAGTTCCCAAAGTGGGAATCACAAGAATAATTGCCCAATATGGGGAAATCAATAGATGCTGGCTCATTTGGGGTTTCTAGGTCAGTGACTGTGTGCTTCAGATATCTCTCCATATTAATTATGATCATGTTCTTGTATCCTTTTAGGGGTAGCCAAAAGTGTGCCCAGTATGTACTGAAATATCCGTTTAGCTTCTCAGACCAATCCTGGCTCAACAAATAGCCCATATGCCTTAGGGATTTCTACAACAATGATGTCAATCACCTGCATGAAATTAGGGTGTGTCGCTATCCTAATCATCACATCTTTGAGTTCTCCCATGACCTTAACCTGGGTCTAGTCTAGCTGTATTACATGCTTATCACTCTTGAGAGGGACAACACCTAATTTATTACAAACAACCATGGGCATTACATTAGAAGATTCCCTGGAATCCACCAAATAGTTGTGAAGATTCCTGTTGAAGACTTCAAATGTTAAAAGGAAAGGTGAGACAAAATTTCTTTCCTTCCTATCATCGGTGTAGGTATTTACGATTGGTCTGTTGGCTAGATCTATTTGGGATATGTTCTTCTTATGACCATTGCCAGTCATCGAGTCTACTACCGATATCAAATCTTGCAACATAAAGTCTTTCTGTTGAGGAATCCTACATATGTCCATAACCGATATATTAGCCTTTAGCTTCTTTAAATATTCTACTACGTTGTACTCCAGTTTAGGGGATTCCTAGGTATGAATACTTATAGGCTTTTTATCGGAGGTGAGAGATGTTTTCAAGCGATCGGGAGTTAATTTAACTTGCGAGGCCCCAGTGATATCGATATCTCTCAAGCCGAGTTGACCTGTGTTACATGTCTGCATTAATGAAACTTTCGAGGGTTTTTCTTGAGACTTAAACAGATCATCCAAAGGCAATATTATGTCGGGATCCCATATCAGCATGGTTGTGTCTCATGGTGGGTCAACTTCTTCCTGGTCGACAATATCCATGGTTGAACTGCTCGACTGTTCAATCAGGGAGACTTCATCCAGAAAGTGATTGGCCATCAAATTCATGGCTTGAACCCACTGGGGGAATTCCCTCTTAGAGTGATTTTCCTGGTGATAAGTACAAAAAGAATCAGACGCCACATTCCCTAGGTCAATGTTTAAGTTGGTTGGGGGAGGTTCAATTGCTTTGAAAGGCTGGTTTCTCTTAAAGAAAGGATTATAGGGATTTTGGCCTTGGTTTCCCTCTCCTGCACTTCTTTTCATGTCTATGATCTCATTTGATAACTTATTAACAATGCATTGTAGATCCTCTATATTTGCATCACCCTTGTCGGGAGTTTGTTCAGCCAATTTCCCTGGCAGCCTAGTCAGAAGGAGTCCTCTCCTGGGTGGGAGCTGACTTTATTTTTTTACTAAAGAGACCTAGCTTTCCTTACATCCTTTCATCTGGAATTCTATTGTCTTAGCCTCCTCAAAATTTTCCTCAAGGGTTTGCTAAAAGTGCATTGGCATAAACCTCAATTTGCAACTCCTGAGTAGGCTTCGCCGCGGGTTGGAATTTGTTTAAAATGGTCGTGAATCTTTGATTGAAATATTTGACCCTCTCTTTTGGGGTCATGGTGGCTGCAAATAGCTCAACCATTAGGGCTCCCATAGTAGTTTCTTCTACAAATTTGTCTATAAAATATTTTTGGAACTTAGTCCAACTGGTTATAGATCCTACTGGAAAATTAAAATACCATGTGGAAGCTAAATTTTCAAACGTGTAGGGAAAAAGTCAGCATACTATGTCTTCATGTTGAACATTCATAAGCCTGATCGCAAGTATGAACTTCTTGATATGATCCTCAGGTAAACCTGAGGTTTCAAGAACGTACTTGGGGAGAAACTTTTTCGAGTGCCGGGGAAGGTTATGTATTCGTTCAGGGACGACCACGGCATATCCGGCCAACCAAGGCTGATTGTTTTGAGGTGGAACTTCCCTTTCCTCCTCATGATCATTGTTACCTTCCATACTTCCAGATTGTGAATTAGACTCCTCTTCTTCTGAGTAATCATCTTATTCAGAGAC